>JASDQU010439747.1:18542-49091 GCA_032191745.1 Picea mariana | reverse complement strand
GTGTATCCCTTAAGAGAGAAGGGGGGTCTGCATCAAGTGGTATTAGAGTGGAAATTTTCTTGCAGATAGCAGGCAAGGGAGAAGAGACAAGAGAACTCAAAGTTGTACTTTGTGTGTGACAGACAATCAACACAATGCCGCCAAGGAGACGAGTGGAACCACCTTTGGCCAATCGAGTTGAAAAAAGGGAGATGCGAGAACTCTGCACAAGATTAGAGGCGATCGAGGCAGGGAAGAGATGAGTACCTGATGCTGGAGACGTTAGCGATGAAGATAGTGAAGAAGTAGTAGGCGAGAATTCCATTGAAGAAGCTATAGGAGAGGATGTTGTCGAAGAACGCTTGATGAGAGAAGTTTCCATATTAGGAGGCAGAGCCAAGATAGAGGTCCCAATGTATGAAGGCAATTTAGATTGTGAAGAGCTATTAGATTGGATAAGATCCATGGACAAATATTTCGACTATGAAGACGTCGATGAGGGAAGAAGGGTGAGACATGTTGTCACCAGATTAAAAGGACATGCAGCGTTGTGTTGGGATGAACTACAGGCTGAGAAGAGAAGAAAAGGAAAACATAAGATAAAGAGTTTGGATAGAATGGTAGCCAAGTTGAAGGATAAGTTCATGCCCAAGGATTATCCGATCAATCTATTTAGGAAAATGTAGAGCCTGAGACAGAAAGGGATGACAGTTAAGCAGTACACATAGGAGTTCTATAGGTTGAACATTAGAACTGGATAAAGAGAGATAGATGAAGAAAAAGTAGCCAGATATATAAATGGTCCGAGATATGAAATCCAGGATTAGCTCAACAAGATGTCAGTAAGAATAATGGAGGATGCTTATCAGTTTGCGTTGAAGGCAGAGGAGAAGTTGGCCAAAAATGAAATCCAGTGAGGGAGAGGTAAGGGCCTTGTCCCAAACAAAGGCAAGGGAGTTACCCATGACAGAGCACATAAGTCTATGGACGAGACTGAGAAACCACACAATCACTCAGAAAGAGGAAGAATTTCTTGAGAAAGACAAGGTGGTGGAAGAAATTCTTCCAAAGGGAGAGAAAGAAGAGGAGGAGGAGACGTAAGATGCTATGCTTGTGGAAAGACATGACACATATCTTAGGAATTCCCTGAGAAAAAGAAAGAAGAAGGAGGTGAAGCTCACATTTCAGAAGCACAGATAAGAGATGTTGAAGAAAAAAGAGCATAGGATGGAAGATCCTTGATGTTGAGGAAAGTTCTCTTAAAACCAAAGGCATAAGTTGAAAGGTCGGTGCAGAGGAACAGTCTCTTTAGAATATCTTGCAAGACTAAAGACAGAGTATGCAAGCTGATAATCGACAATGGGAGCACTAATAACTTAGTATCCATGGAGATTGTGGAGAAGTTGGAGCTGGAGACAACTGCACATCCGAAGCCATACAAAGTCTCATGGTTGCAGAAAGGACACCAGGTAATGGTTACTAAACAATGCTTGGTTGAATTTAAGATAGGAGGATATAGAAATGAAATTCTGTGTGATGTAATTCCCATGGATGTATGTCATATTTTGTTGGGAAGACCATGGCAATTTGACAGGAATGTCATTCACGATGGGAGGAAAAATACATACACATTAGAGAAGAGTGGTAGGACACACATGTTGTTGCCAATAGAGGAGAAAAGAGTGAAAGACGAGGCCAACACAAGAATACTTCTCATGAGTGGGAAGGGTATCCTAAAAGAAGTCAAGGAAGATTAAGAGATGAAGTTTGTTGTGGTGAGGAAACCCAGAGTTATCCTTAGAAGTAATTCGATGGAGGATTTGCTTGAAAAAGTTCAAGAATTGTTGGATAATTTTGTTGATATAGTGGTGGATGAGATGCCTAAATCATTTCCACCCATCAAAAGTATCAATCACCATATCGATTTGATACCAGGATCAAGCCTTCCAAACAAAGCAGCATACAGATTGACACCTCGAGAGAATGAGGAAGTGAAGAACCAAGTCTAGGAATTGTTAGACAAGGGTTTGGTCAGAGAAAGCTTGAGTCCATGTGTAGTAACAACTGTGTTGAGTCCAAAGTAGGATGGAGGATAGAGAATTTGTACAAAATCAAGAGCCATTAACAAGATCACCATTAGGTATAGATTTACTTTACAAAAAATGGATGATTTAATGGATTGTTTAAGTGGAGCAAATTTCTTTTTTAAAATAGATTTGAAAAGTGGATATCACCATATTAGAATGAGAGAAGGTGATGAGTGGAAAACAACCTTTAATACAAATGAAGTTTTGTATGAGTGGCTTGTTATGTTGTTTGGCTTAACAAACACTATGATTACTTTTATGAGGTTGATGAATGAAATACTGAAAGATTTCATTGGCAAGTTTGTGGTTGTATATCTGGATGACATACTGATCTTTAGAAGGACTAAAGAGGAGCATTTGAGGCACCTAACATTAGTGATGAGAAGACTACAGTAGGAGAATCTGTTGATAAATCTGAAGAAGTCTTATTTTATGAAGACAAAACTCATTTACTTGGGCTTTGTGATCTCTTCAAATGAACTGAAGGTGGATCCAGATAAGGTGAAATCAATCAAAGAATGGTCATCACCAAGGAGCATGTTTGAGGTAAGGAGCTTCCATGTATTAGAAATCTTCTATAGGAATTTCATCAAAGTCTTCAGTGGAATTTTGTGCGCCAATGATGGATACAGTGAAGAAGAAGCACAAGTCTTTTAAAAGGATAGAGGAAACCGAGAGGAGCTTCAATATACCGAAGGAGACAATAACAGAATGACCAATTCTGGTCTTACCGAATTTTGGAAAAACATTTCAGGTGAGATTTGATGCAAGTGGAATTGCAATTGGAGTAGTTTTGAGCCAGGATAATAGACCTGTTGCCTATTTCAGTGAGAAGTTGAATGAGATTAGGAGAAAATACTCTATTTATGATAAGGAGTTTTATGCCATAATTCAAGCCTTGAATAAGTGGAGATATTACCTTGTCCCACAATTGTTTATCTTGTATAGCGATAACCAGGCTTTACAATTCATAACCAGGCAGAAAAATTGAATCAGAGGCATGCAAAATGGGTTGAGTTTATGCAAAATTTTACTTTTTTCATAAAACATATTGTTGGAAATGCTAACAAAGTTGTTGATGCATTGAGCATGAGATGTTTGATTCTGCAGGAATTTTAGGTGAATACCTTGGCGTTTGAACAGCTTAAGGACATGTATTGTGATGACACAAATTTCAAGGAAGCATACAAAACATGTGAAAATCTTGTGCTGAGAGACAAAAGCTAGTGGACAGAGTACATGGTTCAAGAGGGATTGTTGTTCAAGGAAAATCAACTGTGCATACCAAAATGCTCAACGAGGGATAACCTTTTGAAGGAAAAGCATAGTGGAGGATTGGTTGGATATTTCGGCCATGATAAAACTTTTTCACAATTGAGAAGTTCATACTATTGGCTAGGTATGAGAACATAAGTGATAAAATTTGTAAACAGATGTAGAATCTGCAAACAGGCAAAAGGAAAAAGGCATAACATTGGATTGTATTGAAACCATTGCCAATACTAGAGAGGTTGTGGGATGCAATAAGCATGGATTTCATATTAGGACTGCCAAGAACGCAAAGAGGATTTGATTCCATTTTTGTGGTGGTGGATAGATTTTCAAAGATGACACATTTTATCCCATGCCAAAAGACGAGTGACGCAACGCATGATGTAAATATGTTTTTCAAGAAAGTTGTGAGACTTCATGACCTGCCTAGAAGCATTGTCTCGAACAAAGACACAAAATTTGTTGGTCAATTTTGGAGAACACCGTGGAAGAAGTTGGGGATAGATTTTTCCTTAAGCTCAACTTATTACCCTCAGACAGATGAGCAAACTGAGGTGGTAAATAGAAGTTTGGGAAACTTATTGAGGAGTCTGGTCACTGAACACCATAATCAGTGGGATCAGATTATGCTGCAAGCGAAATTTCCATACAATGACTCACCAAATAGGAGCACTGGAAAAATTCCATTCCAAATATTGTATGGAATGAAACCCAGGGGAGTATCTGATTTGAAAGACTTAGAATAGAGTGAGATCAGGAGCGTTGGAGCAGAATTTTTTGTTGCAGACATGCAGAAGCTCCATAGCCAGATCAGAGGACAGTTGCAGAGTTATAACCATGAGTATAAACGCAGAGTTGATCAACATCGCAAAGAGGGCATGTTGCAAACTCTATACATCAATACTAGTGATATGATCCATTCCACTCTATCCAAAAGGCGAAAAGAGTAGTGTTTTCTCTTCCATTTCCCTGGAATCTATTTTGTTTTCCTCACTAAAATTTCATATAATCTATCCTCACACTCTTGCATTTGCATTTTTGTCCTAAAATTTCATATAATCTATCCTACACACTCTTGCATTTGCATTGTTGTCATCAAATCCACTTAGGCCTTCGGCTCAACTTTATTTTGATTTAAAATAAAATCAGCATTAAGTTTATTTTGATTTAAAATAAAATCAATATTAAGTGCAAAGTGCTCAATAATAAGGAACGAAGGATCACTTGAGTACATTAAGGAACGAAGGATCACTTAAGTACATTCTGAAGCATTGATTCACTTAGGATGTAGTCTAACCATATGACGCTATTTATCTTGGGTTTTGTAGACACTTTCGTGTTCCTATGTACTACTAAAATGTATTTTTGGCTATTAGCTTCTCTTGGGGAAATTCTTACAACCTTTACTAAAGAGGCCTTATTAGCCATTCGTTATTGATTATATCATCATTTGTTTTCATCTCTCATATATTTTATATTCCTTGACGGGATGACTATGAGTTTTACTCAAACAACTCGTGGGTTGCCTGTGAATTTCCCTCAAACAACCCATGGGCATCTTCCAAAAAGCCTAAAAAAAAATAATAAATGTGCATTTAATATGCACCTCTCATTGGATAACATTACACCAGTATCTCCATCCCCAACTAATTTAATGAACAAGAATATGTTAGAAGTAATTTTGAGGATCAATCTTGGATTTTTTTGCTTTTCCATCATCAAATCCTCCTAGTTCTGAATTTTTTTTCTAACCTTTTGTTGGATTAAAACATCTCTTAGTTTTTTCAACATAGTAAAGTTGAAAATAATAGGTAAAGTAAAAATGTATGAGTTATTGAGGCAAGAAGAATCTAAAATCATAGGAAGAAAGTGTCACTATGAGGTATAAGGTTTTATTTTGTGTTCATATTTAATCAATTTATGAAATGATGGTGAAATATGCTTGATTATTTGCTTTAAAAAAAATTTGACACTTAACTATCTTCCCAATATTAGTTAGAATATTTCCATTGTGTTTATGTTATTGTTCTACATATTTATTATAATTCACATTTATATGATTATCTCGGTTTGAGGAAGGTTTGTTTTTCATTTTGTGTCTAGGTCTATAGAAAGGTTTGAAACTATGAGGAAGAATTTGCATTGCACATATGGAATATAAAGGTATTAGCTATCTTATCAAAAGTAATTTCCCATCCTCTTATCTTAGCCTGTAGTTACATAGTGTAATTGTTTGATTTTAGAAAGTAGTGATTGTTCTTCCTTTCACTTTGTCAGTGATTCAACCCTAATCATTAGAGACTTTTCCCTAAAACATACATTCAATGAGTAGACCAAACTAGGTTGGAGAGAGTTCTTGTCACAATTTGATCCAAACATCTTCATGCCAAGAGATTAATGATTCATGTTATCAATATTGTGAGCCTCACTCATTACTTTAGTGATCTATCGTGTGGTGATGAGGATACATAGAGTCAAGTAGATGAGGAACTCACAGAATGGTTTTCTTCGATATCTATATCTCTCAGGTGTTTCTATGGAGCAGGTAGAATGTGGTATTGATTCATGTTGGTATGTGATATCCCCTTCATTACTTCACCTCACTGACCTTAATGTTAATAGACCACCTTGCATAGATTTTAAGTGGATCATGCTCCCGATCTTATTAAAGGTGAGATAAATAAGGGTATTCATACTAAGATTTATAGAGCCCATCTTTGGTCCACATGTTTTAAGCCTAAAGAGCCACTTTCTTCCATACTTCAAAACTACTCACAGTGGTATACCAATATAAGGATGGGATACTAGTCTACACCAAAGTCTAGCTAAATTGTGTCGTGAGGGTCTCTCTCCCCTAGCTCCTAATTTTCTCCCCTCAACATTGCATTGAGATAGATCACCATATTCATCGGGATCACAACATTTATGAAATATACTCCTTAGAGCCTAAAACTAGGACCCTTTTGTATTTAGATGATGTCCCTACTATGATATTAAAGGACAATTCCTTTGTCACTTCAAAGATTCATTTGGTTCTCTTTAGAGACTCTTGGCATGTTAGGACCAAAGATACTTAGCCATCTTCCTCCAAGGATGTTTGATCTTTTTAATGGCTTATAAAAATCCAATGCCCCAAATTGACATGCAACAAGTCAATTACCTCTTATTTTGATTTCTCTAACACTAGTAGGATCACATACCTAATGACTCCCATAATCTCACACCCATCACACATTTCTATGTGGCCTTGAATGTTAGAAGTGGTTCTCTATAACAACAACTATTTCCCAGGGAACCTCCTTTTTCTTGAGCTTCTTCATTGTTCCCCATCTTGTTACACTACTAATTTCAATCATTTTTTATTTTCCCTTCTTTTAGGCTCTTTTTCTCTCTTTAAAGTCTTCATTAGGATGTGTTTTCACCTTCCCCTTATCCTTTTCACATATTATAATCTTTGTAGTGCCATGGGCCAATTTTCACCTTTAATGGACAATAATATCTCACTTAAATTAAATTGAAATAAAATAAAACCCCCTCCTATGACTCAATACAATTTTGTACCAAAACTCCACACCCTGTAATTATATGTTGAATTTATATATAAAAAAATACATGTATAAATGGATTTCGATCCATTATAAGATGACTTAAAATTTTGAAAAATAAATGAATGAAAATAAAACAATAAATCATTAGAATAATATGTTTTTTATCCACTTATTAGTGCAAACTTCAAGAACACATGACTCTAATAAAGTAGGTTACTCAATTTCTTAATTTGAGATTCAAGCCATTTCATCCTCCTTATGCAATGGAAAAATAACTTATATCATAAGGAATAAGATTCAAGCACTTTAAAAGAGAAGTGGGAAAAGAAAACACCTTGACAAGCACTCCATATAAATATATAGATGTATATGGAAACTAGAATTCCATGCAAGTATGAGACAATGGTAAAGAACATATGGCAACAAACACTATAAGCAATACTGGGACAAGTAGCCTAACTTTTTGGCATGTAACCATTCAAAACTAACTTTTTGAATTAAAACTGTTCAAAACAATAACAATAGGGGGAGAACAAAACATTAGGAGGAATGAGAAGAAGACACAACATAAAAGAATAGAACAACTTGATAACAAAGAAACATTGATAGAAAAAGAAAAAATAATAAATATAGTTGAATTTCAATAATTTTCTAAGGTTAAAGCTCAAACCATGGATAAAGGAGCTATCTTACATACAATTAAAATTAAAAAACAAAGTAGAGGTTTATCTATAACCAATGGGTCATCAATCAATAAAGAGATACCCAATTACAATTGGAAGTGAACATCCATTTATTGCCACTAAAAATCCTAATATATAAAAATGAAGTTCAACTTTAAAACTCTATTGTTACTCAAATCACAAAAAGGAAATTCAAGCATAAAACCCTATTATTACCTAAATCAAAAAAAAAGAGTTTCAAGGATAAAACCCTATTCTTACCCAAATCACAAATTTCTTTGCATGATTAAAAAATCAACTCATTCTAATGTTTTATTAAAAATCTCAAATAAAAAAATACTAATAAAAAATACAGTATTATACAATTTTACTAATTAAAATAACATTAAATTTTCACAATGTAACAGATTTGTTAAATGTTTCAAAGATCGTAACATTTAATCTCTTCAACCATGAGAACAAGAAAGATAAAGCCTCAATTGAAAACATTATAAACAGAGTCAAAAATGTAATGTAAACTTTTCCAATATTATACTTACGAAAAAAATCATAAAAAATAATTCAATATGATATACATAAAATATCTAAATAACATTACAAGATATAAAAAAACATTATAAACAGAGATAAAAATGTAATGTAAACTTTTCCAACATTATATTTACAAAAAAAAAATCATAAAAAATAATTCAATATGATATACATAAAATATCTAAATAACATTACAAGATAATTAATTATAATGATAATTTCCATAATTTCCAACATTGTACTTACGAAAAAAAATCATAAAAAATAATTCAATATGATATACATAAAATATCTAAATAATATTAGAGGATAATTAATGATAATGATAATAATTAGATGTAAAAAAAAAACAACCTAACTATGTTTAGGTCATACGAGTGATCTTATAGAATATAAAAAAATAGTGTAAAGTATCACATTATCCAATTTTTTCATAAAATAGCGTACATCATACATTTTATTTTTTAATATTTAGAGCGTTTGAAGAACATATTTAAAATATATGTAGAAAAGTAATTACAATTTGGACATTTAATATGACGAGGGTTAGGGTTTATCCCATTCCAATGAAACAAATATATAAAAAACCTTTCGTGTCGTTTTTCTTTTAACTTAGAACTGGAAAGTTATTATGCACATGGAAAGAAAAACATCGAACTTGAAAGACACATGGATATCTATTTTATTATGGAAAGTTGTAAATCTCATACAAAAACCAACGTTCGCCAGATCCATATCGAAATTTATAAGCAAATGTATCACTAAAATGTATCACCTACGCGAGAGTAAGCAGCAAAGATAATGAAAGTCAAATCTCTTATACATGATAAGAATCCTTAACCAAAACCCTGCCTTAACCAGAAACCTGCAATCATATTTGAAGCCTGTTGGCCTATATTTCTATCGGTGGAGGCGGCGGAGACCGCTCGAAATGGTGGTTTCTATGAAGGTTTGCCACTGGAGATGTCGGGACAACCGGTAAACGCCTCAGAGATCTTACTCTTCTCTCCCAACCTGCCCTTATCTCTCTTCTGCAACTAAACAACTCATATCAAAATAAAAAATGCGACATCTAGAAAATACATCGTTAAAAGATGCGAGAAAAATAATATGATTTCGCGTTGGAATGGAATATGATCAAACCTGTTGGTGGTGGAAAATAAGGATCATCATCAATATCAGACGACGAAGAAGAAAAGGCCGCACGCGTTGGAGCTTCTATTGTCACGGGCAAAGCCAGTAATGAGGGAAGAAGTAAAGATAAGCAGAGAAGTAAGGCCATTACAGTACTACGCCCCATTATTATCTTTGCTCAATCTGCTGCTGCTGTTCGCCTTATAATTCTAATACCTAGATCTGTCTGGTATTGGTAGAGAAGGAGGAGAAACTTAAATAGAAGACTCCCGTTTCCTATTTCAATAAAACATCTTTCAATTCAACGCGTTGCAAGTAAGGCGGCGATTAATTGACTTTGATTGGGAATGGATAATTGATTTATCCCACCAGTTGTTAAAAGACCAACAGTTTTGACCCTACGGAAAATGGTGCGTTATGAGAAACTTTAGTACACCAACTATTTGGCGGTACATGTATGTGAGGAATAGTAGAAAAATGTCCAAAAACCGCGTTATGCAGCGCACCAACCATTTAACAGTAAATGTATTTGACAAATGGTAGAAAAATGGAGTTCAACAACCATTTTACCGTACAAGTATTATGGACTGATTTAATGAGTGTAGAACTTAATTCGTTAAGACGCGGATATTTTTTCAAGAAATTAATATAGAATGAATTGATAAGTGAATAAATTCGCTTTTTTAAGATTGTCCATTAAAATTTGATTTTGAATTTTTTTTTTAATTTTAAGCTATTTTAAAATGGGATAAATTTTTGGTAAAAAATTGTGATTAAAATTCTCATTAATCAAGTAAATTATAATTTTTTATAAAATTATCGTCAAATTTAAAAGATTATTTTCATGAAAAAAGGAGGTGAATTCCTCCAGTTATTAACTTTCTTCAAAGATACATTTTGAGGTGGAGTTTCACCCATCAAAGTTTACATTTCCAGTCTTTGAATAAGTAAAGTTACATCTATCTTTGTATGGGTTTGTATGAGTGTGAGGTTTAGGGACCATACCTTTATGGGTGTGAGGTTTAGAGATCATACCTTTAAGGAGTAGACCTAAATAGGTTAGAGAGAGTGTTTGTCATGATGTGAGTGTTTCATGCTTTCAATCTTTATTGCTTCAGAGATATTTCATGTGGTGATAATGATACACATAGTCAAACAAAATGGACAATTCAAGAATGATATTTTTAGATATCTATATCTCTCAAGTGTTTCTATGGAGTAGGTAGAATGTGGGAACGATTCATGTTGGTGTGTGAGAGCCTCTTCATTGCCTCACCTCGTTCACCTTGATATTACCATAACACCTAGCATTATTTTTAAGTGGATGCTCCCGATCTTGTTAAAGGAAAGATAAATAAGGGTATTTCTACTTAGATTTATAGAGCTTGTCTTTAGTCCACATGGTTTGATTCTAGAAAGTTGTTGTCTTCCAAACTTCAACACTCCTAAGATGTATATACCAACATAAGGATGGACTCTTCCAGGGGACACCAAAATCCAATTAACTTGTAAAATGAGGGTCCCTCTCACCCAACTTAGAGTTTCCTCCCACTGGCATTGCATTGAGACAAATCACCATATTCCTCTGGATCACAATGTTTGTGAAATTTACTTCTTAGATCTAAGTCTAAGTACCATTTTGTATTTAGATGTTCTCCATACTACAAAATTAGAGGACGATTATTTTGTTTCTTCAAAAATTGACTTAGTTCTCTCTAGAGACTCGTGGCTTATGAGGACTAAAGGTGCTTATCCCTCTTCCTCAAGGTATGTTCAATCTTGTCGATATTTTACCAAAGGCCAATGCCCCAAACTGACATTCAGCAAGTCGATTACCTTTTACTTCAAACCCTTTGACACTAGTAGGAAGAGATCCCATAGCGAGCCTCCAAGCACACATACTAGACTTGTGAGATGTTGTAGACCCAATGACTTGCATAACCTAATGCACATGACATATTTCTTTGTGTCCTTGAATGTTAGAAGTGTTTCTTCATAGTTACATCGAGTCTTGCATGTCCTTCTTCTTCAAATTCTTTATTCTTCCCCATCGCATTACCCTCAAATGATTCTCTTTTCCTTTTTTAAGGTTCTTTTTCTTTCTTTTAGATATTCATTGAGATGGGTTCTAATCTTCCTTTTGCCATTTTTACATATTGTATTATTTTCAATGTCTTCAACCAATTATAGCCTTTAGTGAATGATCATATCTAACTTAAATAACATTGGGAATGGCATTTACATTGATTATGTATGTAGTTAACCCTATGGAATATTGGTTTAATGTTTACGATGTTAAAACATTCCTTATTTTTTCCAAGGACCTCTTGACCTTTACAGGAGAAATCTAGAACATTTCTAATATAGTGGATTGACCTTTACAGGAGAAATCTAGAACATTTCTAATATAGTGGATTCCAATTTTCACTTAGATGTACAAGCCTATAATGAGTATGGACCATTGCATTTGAGTATTGTTGTACCCACAACAATTCCCATTTAATTTTCTACTTTGGGAAATAAAATGGGAACCCCCTAATCTAAATTTATACCAAATACTCAAGGTGTATTGGTCCCTAAGGTTTGGGCTACCATGAGCAGTAAGGGTGCTCCATGTTTTGTTATCGGTCATCGAACTTACCGATCAAAGTTTACATTTCCCATAGGAAATTGGTCTTTGAATATTTTGAGGTGGAGTTTCACCCATCAAAGTTTACATTTCCCATAGGAAATTGGCCTTTGAATAAATAAAGTTACATCTATCCTTGTATGGGTGTGAGGTTTAGGGATCATACCGTTATGGGTGTGAGGTTTAGGGACCATACCTTTATGGAGTATACCTAAATAGGTTAGAGAGAGTGTTTGTCATGATGTGAGTGCTTCATGCTATCAATCTTGCAAAATTTATAGATCCCCACTCATTGTTTCGGAGATATTTCATGTGGTGATGATGATACACATAGTCAAACAAAATGGACAATGCAGAGAATGATATTCTTAGATATCTATATCACTCAAGTGTTTCTATTGAGTAGGTAGAATGTGGGAACGATTCATTTTGGTGTGCGAGAGCCTCTTCATTGCTTCACCTCATTCACCTTGATATTACCATAACACCTAGCATAATTTTTAAGTGGATCCTCCTGATCTTGTTAAAGGAAAGATAAACAAGGGTATTTCTACTTAGATTTAAAGAGCTTGTCTTTAGTCCACATGGTTTGATTCTAGAAAGTTGTCTTCTTCCAAACTTCAACACTCCTAAGATTTATATACCAACATAAGGATGGACTCTTCCAGCACTGAGGGGACACCAAAATCCAATTAACTTGTAGAATGAGGGTCCCTCTCACCCAACTTAGATTTTCCTCCCACTGGCGTTGCATCGAGACAAATCACCATATTCCTTGGGATCACAACATTTTTGAAATTTACTTCTTAGATCCTAAGGCTAAGGACCATTTTGTATTTAGATGTTCTCCATACTACAAAATTAGAGGACAATTCTTTTGTTTCTTCAAAAATTCACTTAGTTCTCTCTAGAGACTCATGGCTTATGAGGACTAGAGGTTCTTAGCCCTCTTCCTCAAGGTATGTTCAATATTTTTCGATGTTTTACCAAAGTCCAATTCCCCAAACTGACATTCAGCATGAAGATTACCTTTTACTTCCAACGCTCTCACACTAGTAGAAAGAGACCCCATAGTGAGCTTCCAAGCGCACATGATAGACTTGTGAGACATTGTAGACCCAATGAATTGCATAACCTAATGCCCATCACATATTTCTTTGTGTCCTTGAATGCTAGAATTGCTTCTTCATAGTTACAACGAGTCTTTCATGTCCTTCTTCTTGAGATTCTTCATTCTTCCCCATTGCATTACACTAGAACTTTCCAATGATTCTCTTTTCCTTCTTTTTAGGTTCATTTTCTTTCTTTTAGATGTTCATTGAGATGGGTTTTAATCTTCCTTTGGTCATTTTTACATATTGTATTATTTGCAATGTATTCAACCAATTATAGTCTTTAGTGAATGATCATATCTAATTTAAATTAAATTAAAACTCTGTACCCAAAACTCAAAATAATATCATTATCAATAATAATAATAATAATAATAATAATGATCATCATCATCAATATAAAATAATATCACTATACCCATATTTATATCTGAAATTTATATGAAACATATATATTACTGAATTTTAAGCTATTTTATAATAATTTGAAACTTAAAAATTTAAAACAAAACAAATTATAATGAACAAAATGTATTAAAAATAAATTCAGTTATTCAATTTCTTTTTTCTAAGAGTTGAACCACTTCATTCTTCTTATCCAAAGGGAAAATAATTACATTGAAGGCATTTTTTAAAGGGGAGGTTTATCGATCAATTATCGTTGTCTGTTGAGGGCCTACAAAAGCATGTCATGTGTCAGTGTAGGTGGTTCCTATCCATTTCTATGAACACTTCAGGACCTTCCTCCACTGCCCTACTACATCAAAACCCTTATCCTTCCTCTTTTCACTTCATATTTACATATTACATTATACCTAGTTATATTTTCTCCATACTCACAGATATATTTCTTAGTTACGTTGGATCTTCCTTGAGTTTATCATTGCCCAATAGATTAGTTCAAGCCTTCAAGGAATGGGAGTGGATTCGTGGCCACGCCCTAGTTCGTTGTAGCCAATGTGGGAATAGGATTTACATTGATTATGTATGTAGTTAACCCTCTCGCATATTGGTTTAATGTTTATGATGTTCAAACATTCCCTATTTTTTCCAAGGACCTCTCCACCTTTACGGGAGAAATCTAGAACATTTCTAATATAGTGGATTCCAATTTTCTCTTATATGTACAAGCCTATAATGAGTATGGCCCATTTCATTTGAGTATTGTTGTACCCACAACAATTCTCATTTAATTTTCTACTTTAGGAAATAAAATGGGAAGCCCCTAATCTAAATTTCCACCAAATACTCAAGGCGCATTAGTCCCTAAGGTTTGGGATACCATAAGTAATAAGCATGCTCCATGTTTTTTTATCGGTCACTGAACTTACCTAGCATCCCTGAAATCATCCCGTGACCTACCAAACTAGTGTGAAGCCTCAATAGACAACGGGCATATTTTGAAGTGTATTTGTGCTCCAATCTCCATGTAGCACTATCTCAGAAAGAAACATCTTGGAGAAACCCTAGAAAATGTTTTGAGCATTACCAACTATTTGACTATGACGCACAAAGCTACAAGCCCATGGAAAATCCCTCATGGGAAACTCATGGTAAAGATATATATTTACCAAAGTATTACAATTGTATGAAAATGGAAAAGTGCACACTTATGCGACATATCGCTTCGTGGTGAATCGTGCAAACTCATCGAAAAATATTATCCATATCACCATACATCCCATTCTTGCAAAGTCACATGCCATGAAGGTCATGTCCCCACTAACTATCATTTTGAGAAACTCACTCGATCATGTGCTTTTTCCTGCATGTGAAAATAATTACTAAGTTTAATTGCATTTATTTTCGGATGGCTAACATGTTGTATACATGTTGGAGATTCAATCATTTACACGATTGAACATTCACGACTAAATATTTATGAGGTGTATATCTCAAAGTAAATGATTGATATTTGTTATTTTAACTACACATATCATAAATTAAAGGCCTTATCTAGTTGTTAAATCTTATAGGACGCATGAATGAAGAAATGACTGGAGTCTCACAATGCAAAAACAAGACTCCATGGGTAACAATGGCACCTCGAGTGAGAAACTCAAATGCGATGGTGATATCTAATACCAGTATCTTCACAAGTGTTCAAGTTTGTAACACATGGGAGGAAAGATACAGTATGTTCTGCAACGAAGAATTCCTAGAGAATGACCTTGACCTCAATGTGAACCATAACATAAAGAAGAGCGATATCCATGCTATAGTTGCTCGGCCTACAGTTCTACCATATAATGAAGTACTAAAATGGTCATATGAGAGTGTGCATACATAGGCACAGACTATCGTAAATAGAAAATGGATTTTCATTGCTCCTCTAAATCCAGACAGCTTCCACAAAATTTGCAAGCTTCCAAAGCCATTAGTGTTCCTCAACATGGGATTCCTAGAGAAATTTTGTCGTGGAAAATCCAAATCCACTTGAACTCATTTAGGAGTGGTGGGATGAGGAGTATTCATTTACCACCAAGCCCAGTAGGGTATATAATATGTAGTACTTTAAACCCCCATATCAGCTTCTAATCGCCATGGTATGCAGACTATACAGGGAAGAAAATTGTATACACTTCAAGAAGGAGTGAACAATGATGACCTACATACAGTGGCAGAAATGGGAGCGGTATTCAATTGGGAATCTATCCTATCACACAACATATTCCTCAACATCCAGGAAGCTTGCAAATGAAACCAACCAGGTTTTTGTATGTATTCCTTTTTCAATGACGCCATTTGTGCATATGTCTTGAATCCTAATATGGGTTGGAACTAGAATCTGGATTCAACCCCCATTCATGTATACTACTTTGAATTATGGACAAGTCGGTATCATGGATTTTTTCTATCAAGTCTCTGATCATTTTGATGCACATGTGTATCAACTATTATTCATTCAAAACATGCATAGGATATCACCATAAGCACAATATATAGCAAATTGGTACTTGGAAAATAATCACACCTACATTTGTGATTATGGATGAAGTGCCCTGCCACACCTACAACCTAGGTATGTTTCAGACAAGCTTATGTCCAAGGAGGTAGCATACTAGACAATGGAAATAGGAATAATAGTTTCCCTATTTCTAATTAACAAGAGAACTTGGTCAGGTTTCCTGATCAGGTTGGGGAAATTCACGCTAGTAAACCCCACACATGCAAGGAAGAAAGTATCGGATCTAAAGGAGTTGATATCATGTACAAGCATAGTGAAAAACCATGATCCTAAAATGGTAGTGTATAATCACTACAAAAAACTGAAAATAGCTCCTCCTTTTGAAAACAAGAGAAGGAATGAAGAAGAAAGTTTTTGAGAAGCCATGTCATACAAGGAGGTATTATCCCACATAGCAGGTACACCCCAGGTTGATGCTTTCCTGGAATATAAAGAAGATAAGAATACCATGTTACTTCAACAACATGAAGAAATAAGGCATAATTAAGAGAACACGGATGCAGAAGAACGATCCTGTAAAGAAAAGGATGAATAAATGCTAAGGAAATTATTTGAGGCCAAATAAAGGGCTAAACAAAATAAAGTACAAGATGTGTCACTCAGGGAGGTTGAAACATCCTATGACTTTGCAGAGAGAGATGAGGTTTTAGAGGAATAGAAAGACCAAAAATCCATGGAGGAGATTAGGGCCGCGAAAGAGATACGTGCCTACGAGGCCATGGAAGCCAAGAGAGCCCACAAGGAAGGAAGAAAAATACCAAGCTACCTGTGAGGCCATGGAATAACAAAAGATATTAGCTAACGAAATTTCCCAGATGGTCGGAGAGGAACAGTAACTAATCACAACAATGACATACAAGGATGCATAAGAAAAGAAGAATAAAGAAGAAGAGGAAGAGAGAAGAAAAATACCCATTCTCGGGACAACTAAAATAGTATTAATTTTGACCCCTCCCCTAAATCCAGGAACTTCGTTGAATGTAATATCGTCAGAATTCTCGTATTCATTCGTGAAAACATTGGAGATTGATGATGAGGTGATTATTGTGGGGAAAATATACTACAATACTTAAAATAAGGGAAGCACGTGGAGACCATGAAAGGGACAAAAGACAAGAGAGCCCTTGGAATGAAAGAAGCCTAAAAGAAACATCGATTTTC
Organism: Picea mariana; assembly: GCA_032191745.1. Lineage (NCBI taxonomy): Eukaryota > Viridiplantae > Streptophyta > Pinopsida > Pinales > Pinaceae > Picea > Picea mariana. Next base: position 31,987 of record JASDQU010439747.1, on the reverse strand, counting down.
CGATATTTTTTGTGGATCATTTTGAATGCTCTTCATATGAACTATTTATGTGTATTGTGTTTAGAATTACTCATGCATGTTATGATTCCTAAATGAAAGCATCATTGATGTTACAGGTTTCATCTACAATTATTTTATTAAATATGCAATTTCATTATATTAACTTGTTATTGAATGGTGTGAACTATTTCTACTTTTCAGTAACATTATCTTTTGTTGGGATGATTATTATTAGTCTTGCTCTTGGTCAGGATAGGATAAAGTAGATTAGATGTATATTAGATGTAGTAATTTTATTTCTTCTATAGATAATTTAGATCAAGACTTAGATCAAAGTCATTGAGAAGCAATCTAATTGTCTTCTCTGCCTCAAACAACCCAGTGGAAACTAGTCCCGCATACTAGTCGAAAGTGTTATCCCAAATTAGAGTGAGACTAATTGGGGATTTCCATTGGGCACTCTATAATGCACCCAACCTCCCACAGTCCGAGCTATGCCACTTAATATGACTGCAACACACCCAGCCACCTACAAGCGAGGTACGCTGCAGCCTAGGGACTCAAATCATAATGACTTATCTCAATTCAAATCACTTCTAAGTTAATTAAGAGACATGAAAATCACATGCGGAAATAAAGACTCATTCCATAACATAAACTAATCCATGCACAACAATAACCAACAAGCATGCATATTCTGAACATTAAATTCAAAGATAAATAAATACATAGAGGAATAAATCATACATAGGTAGATAACCATAATAGAGAGCACTTATCTTTTCTGAAACAAGACACCAACTAGTTGCAGACCAAGGACGTTCCACCCAAATGTAGACATTGTTGTTCCAAGTCTCAACAACATTGTCACCCTTGAGCCAAGGCTATGAATCCACAAGGATAGTTCCAGAGTGTCACTCGGCTTCCCAAACCAGTCAGCACTCAAGCTCTCACAATATTCTCAGCACCCATAGCAATCCAAGTACACCAACTCTCTTCTACCCAGCCTGGACAACCCAAGAGAATGGACCCCCTTCTCTGCCACGTAGTCCCTCGAGATTTCCATCTCCTTCTAGGGCTCAAGTGATGTAGGAGTATCGTTGGCAATTGTGTGGAGCAATACTTATCAACATCAAGGAATCTGTATGGGAGCTCAACGTTGGAAGTCACAACAAATATTTTGAAGTCCGCCTTAAATTGGCGCCATAATTAATCTTTATGGCACACTTGAAATCAAGCCGAGACAATTTGGAGGCACGCTTGGACGATTATGAGCGAAATGGGAGACTCCCCTACGACTATGGAATGCGGCTGGTCTAGATAGTTGTTAGGTTAAGTTATAGAGTGGACAAGTAGCCAGGAAAAACCCTAAGATCCCTCCGTGATAAATAGAGGTTTTGTATGCCCGAATGAGGCTAGTTGGTAGTTGGTTGGAATCGAGTTGTTAGGAGAAGAAAATAAGATAGAAGTTAGGAGAGGATTTCAGTAGTTTATTTTGTTCATTTTGGAATAGAACAAAGGAAAATTGATCCAATTCATGGTGTGAACATTGTTTGCAATTCTCTATATTGTGTTTTCATGAATGAATGAATGAATCTCATTTTGAGTAGACAGAATTGTGAATGTTAGGATAAGTTTCAATTGTTTCTCTTCTGCGGAAGTAGTGCAAGGTGTGCACACAGAAAGTAAGGAGTGCACATAGAAAGTAAGGAGTGTGTTGACGGAATATGTTTCGGTTATGAAGCTCAGAAAGAGATAACACAAAACTTTCCCTTTGCAAGGAGTGCAAATAGAATGGTGCAAGGAGTACACGGTCATCCACAAGAACCCAAAACATTCTGTAAGATCTGGTGCAAAGAGTGCACAGATACGAGATTCGATTAAGTTTCGAAGGGACTTTATAGAAGTCGGAGAACATAAAAGGGGAATACCAGGAGGGCGAGAGGATTTTGTCTTCGAGAAATCTCGACGATCTGAGTTATCGAAATCTCTGAAATGAAAGGAGTGCATGGGAAATCGAATTCTTCACGAGACCAAGATCACGAGGGGTAACAATTTTCATAAGTGTTAAAGAGATCCAAGAATCAGACTCGTTGAAGAAGTAAAGGTTCGAAACCTTTGAACACCCAGAAGATCTTCTAACTCTAAAGATAGTGTAAGCACAAGGGGGAAAATATCTTAGTCGTTCGATCTGAATGCTAGAGAATCGAAACCATCCATTAGGAGGGACGCGTGGCGAACGATCAACGTTTCAATGACTTGCACATTGGAAAATTCAAAGGGAAGAACACTATGAATTTGCGAAGTCCGAATCCATGACTTGATCTGAATCGTTGGATCTAGGAGAGATCTGGATCGTTGATTGTCCAGGGTGAAATATCAACATTTCGAGGATCAAAGGACAAGAATTTATAATTCTTTCAACTTCACGAAACGTGAAGTCCCAAAAACATCGTGACCATCAGATTGAAGGAAGATATGGATCGTGGATCTAGATCCATCACAATTTCAGCTATTGGGAGAACAAAGGCAAGGAGACTCCAATGTCTCGAAACATGAAATGTCAATTTGATCGCAGTCGTCGATCAAGCGAAGATATAGACCATAGATCTCGGGTCATCGTGATTTCAACTATCGAAGGAATGGAGGTAGCAGCACCCCCAGAGTCGCAAAATGCTAAGTCGTGACGTGCGTTTCACTCAAGCGTGTGGTCATTGCCAGCGGTCACGGAGAGAGAGGGGATTGCACATGCTAGGCTCCTTTCAAGATTTTAGAGGCCGGAAGAGTCGAGGTGACTCACATGCGAAGACTCGATATGCAAAGTCGTGATGCGCCTTTTGATCAAGCAAGTGGTCATAGTTGTGGTCACGTGAAGGAAAGGGCTTAGCCATACTAGTGCCCGCTTGGCGTTGAGGTTTGAACAATGCTTAGGAGAGGGCCCGTGGGTCTCATACGACCTGTGTCTTTGGAGAAAGGACCTGTGTAAGTGGGTTTGGGGTCTAATAGAGACCCGGAGAGTCAATCAGACTCAGATTCTTGATCGATCCTAGACCGGGAAGTCGCACAGCCCTTAAGAGAGAAGGAGGGTCTGCATCAAGTGGTATCAGAGTGGAAATTTTCTTGCAGACAACAGGCAAGGGAGAAGAGACAAGAGAACTCAAATTTGTACTTTGTTTGTGACAGATAGTCAACATAATGCCGCCAAGGAGATGAGTGGAACCACCTTTGGCCAATCGAGTTGTAGAAAGGGAGATGCGAGAACTCTGTGCAAGATTAGAGGCGATGGAGGTAGGGAAGAGACGAGTACCTGATGCTGGAGATGTTAGCGATGTAGATAGCGAAGAAGTAGTAGGCGAGAATGTCATTGAAGAAGCTGTAGGAGAGGATGTTGTCAAAGAACGCTTAATGAGAGCAGTTTCCATATTGGGAGGCAGAGCCAAGATAGAGGTCCCAATGTATGAAGGCAATTTAGATGTTGAAGAGCTATTGGATTGGATAAGATCCATGGACAAATATTTCGACTATGAAGACGTCGATGAGGGAAGAAGGGTGAGACATGTTGTCACTAGATTAAAAGGACATGCAACATTGTGTTGGGATGAACTACAGGCTGAGAGGAGAAGAAAAGGAAAACATAAGATAAAGAGTTGGGATAGAATGGTAGCCAAGTTGAAGGATAAGTTCATGCCCAAGGATTATCAGATCAATCTATTCAGGAAAATGCAGAACCTGAGACAGAAAGGGATGACAGTTAAGGAGTACACATAGGAGTTCTATAGGTTGAACATCAGAACTAGACAAAGAGAGAGAGATGAAGAAAAAGTAGCCAAATATATAAATGGTCTGAGATATGAAATCCAGGATTAGCTCAACAAGATGTCAGTAAGAATAGTGGAGGATTCTTATTAGTTTTCACTGAAGGCAGAGGAGAAGTTGGCCAGAAACCAAATCCAGCAAGGGAGAGGTAAGGTCCCTATCCCAAACAAAGGTAAGGGAGTTACCCATGACAGAGCACAGAAGTCTATGGATGAGACTGAGAAACCACACAATCACTCGAAAAGAGGAGGAATTTACTGAGAAAGACAAGGTGGTGGAAGAAATTCTTCCAAAGGAAGAGGAAGAAGAGGAGGAGGAGATGTAATATGCTATGCCTATGGAAAGACAAGACACATATATTGGGAATTCCCTAAGAAAAATAAAGAAGGAGGAGGTGAAGCTCACATTTCAAAAGCACAGATAAGAGATGTTGAAGCAGAAGGAGCATAGGATGGAAGATCCCTGATGTTGAGGAAAGTTCTCTTAAAACCAAAGGCATAAGTTGAAAGGTCGGTGCAGAAGAACGGTCTCTTCAGAATATCTTGCAAGACTAAAGACAGAGTATGCAAGGTGATAATCGACAGTGGTAGCACTGATAATTTAGTATCCACGGAGATTGTGGATAAGTTGGAGCTGGAGACAACTGCACATTCGAAGCCATACAAAGTCTCATGGTTGCAGAAAGGACACCAGGTAATGGTTACTAAACAATGCTTGGTTGAATTTAAGATAGGAAGATATAGAAATGAAATTATGTGTGATGTAATTCCCATGGATGTATGTCATATTTTGTTGGTAAGACCATGGAAATTTGACAGGAATGTCATTCACGATGGGAGGAAAAATACATACACGTTAGAGAAGAGTGGTAGGACACACATGTTGTTGCCAATAGAGGAGAAAAGAGTGAAAGAGGAGGCCAACACAAGCATACTTCTCATGAGTGGGAAGGGACTCCTGAAAGAAGTCAAGGAAGAACAGGAGATGAAGTTTGTTGTGGTGAGGAAACCCATAGTTATCCTTACAAGTAATTCGATGGAGGATTTGCCTGAAAAAGTTCAAGAATTGTTGGATAATTTTGTTGATATAGTGGTGGATGAGATGCCTAACTCATTTCCACCCATCAAAAGTATCAATCACCATATCGATTTGATACCAGGATCAAGTCTTCCAAACAAAGCAGCATACAGTTTGACACCTCGAGAGAACGAGGAAGTGAAGAACCAAGTCCAGGAATTGTTAGACAAGGGTTTGGTCAGAGAAAGCTTGAGTCCATGTGCAGTACCAACTATGTTGAGTCCAAAGAAGGATGGAGGATGAAGAATGTGTACAAACTCAAGAGCCATTAACAAGATCACCATTAGGTATAGATTTCCTTTACCAAAAATCGATGATTTAATGGATTGTTTAAATGGAGCAAATTTCTTTTCTAAAATAGATTTGAAAAGTGGATATCACCAAATTAGAATGAGAGAAGGTGATGAGTGGAAAACAACCTTTAAGACAAATGAAAGTTTGTATGAGTGGCTTGTTATGTTGTTTGGCTTAACAAACACTATGAGTACTTTTATGAGGCTGATGAATGAAATACTGAAAGATTTCATTGGCAAGTTTGTGGTTGTATATCTGGATGACATACTGATCTTTAGCAGGACTAAAGAGGAGCATCTGAGGCACCTAACATTAGTGATGAGGAGACTACAGCAGGAGAGTCTGTTGATAAATCTGAAGAAGTCTTATTTTATGAAGACAGAACTCATTTACTTGGGTTTTATGATCTCTTCAAATGAACTAAAGATGGATCCAGATAAGGTGAAATCAATCAAAGAATGGTTGTCACCAAGGAGCATGTTTGAGTTAAGGAACTTCCATGGATTAGAAATCTTCTATAGGAAGTTCATCAAAGACTTTAGTGGAATTTGTGCGCCAATGATGGATACAGTGAAGAAGAAGCACAAGTCTTTTAAATGGACAGAGGAAGCCGAGAGGAGCTTCAATATACCGAAGGAGAAAATAACAGAATGATCAATTCTGGTCTTACTGAATTTTGTAAAGACATTTCAGGTGAGATTCGATGCAAGTGGAGTTGTAATTGGAACAGTTTTGAGCCAGGATAATAGACCTGTTGCCTATTTCAGTGAGAAGTTGAATGAGATCAAGAGAAAATACTCCATTTATGATAAGGAGTTTTATGCCATAATTCAAGCCTTGAATAAGTGGAGATATTACCTTGTCCCACAATAGTTTGTCTTGTATAGCGATAACGAGGCTTTACAATCCATAACCAGGTAGGAAAAATTGAATCAAAGGCATGCAAAATGGGTTGAGTTTATGCGAAATTTTACTTTTTTCATAAAACATATTGTTAGAAATGCTAACAAAGTTGTTGATGCATTGAGCAGAAGATGTTTGATTCTGCAGGAATTTCAGGTGAATACCTTAGGGTTTGAACAGCTTAAGGACATGTATTGTGATGATACAGATTTCAAGGAAGCATATGAAGCATGTGAAAATCATGTGCTAAGATACAGAAGCCAGTGGACAGAGTACATGGTTCAAGAGGGATTGTTGTTCAAGGGAAATCAACTGTGCATATCAAAATGCTCAATGAGGGATAACCTTTTGAAGGAAAAGAATAGTGGAGCATTGGTTGGACATTTTGGCCATGATAAAACTTTTTCACAATTGAGAAGTTCATACTATTGGCTAGGTATGAGAACATAAGTGATAAAATTTGTAAACAGATGTAGAATCTGCCAACATGCAAAAGGAAAAAGGCATAACATTGGATTGTATCAACCATTGCCAATACTAGAGAGGTCGTGGGATGCAATAAGCATGGATTTCATATTAGGATTGCCAAGAACACAAAGAGGATTTGATTCCATTTTTGTGGTGGTGGATAGATTTTCAAAGATAACACATTTTATCCCATGCCAAAAGACGAGTGACGCAACACATGTTGTAAATCTGTTTTTCAAGGAAGTTGTGAGACTTCATGACCTGCCCAGAAGCATTGTCTCGAACAAAGACACAAAATTTGTTGGTCACTTTTGGAGAACACTGTGGAAGAAGTTGGGGACAGATTTTTCCTTCAACTCATCTTATCACCCTCAGACAGATGGACAGACTGAGGTGGTAAACAGAAGTTTGGGAAACTTATTGAGGAGTATGGTCACTGAACACCATAATCAGTGGGATTGGATTATGCCGCAAGCATAATTTGCATACAATGACTCACCAAACAGGAGCACTGGAAAAAGCCCATTCCAAATATTGTGTGGAATGTGTTGGAGTCGCCCCTGTTTTTTCGCCTCACGCAATTTTGAATATTATGATACTTGAGATCTAAAGTTGTTTTTCTTTTCCTTTTCCTTCTGAAGTCATAAAACTCTGAAAAAACTTTTGTTTCCTGAATAGTAATGCTTTGTCACTTACAAAGGGTCCGTTTTTCGCAAGTATGTTTGTCCTTAGGATTTTTCAAGTTTCGCGACCTCGCAAGTCAGACACCTTATTTCTTGAACTCACAAGTCCCGAGTCGCGAGAATGCGAACTCGGTTCTAATTTTCGTTCAAGGCAAGAATAGTATAAGACCTTTAACCCTTGATTAGACATCGTCGGGGTTTCGCGCCTCGGCATTTCTCGACCCTAAAATTTTGTTTTCTCAACCTCGAGAGCCGAGAACGCGATAATTTTTAAATAACCATAGTCAAGAACCATGAGTAAAAAACTAACCATAGTTAAACTTGGTTCTCGGAACATCGCCTCTCGGCATTTTCTTTCATAAAGTTAAAGTGTCCAAAACTCCGATTCGTGAAGTCGCGACATAATTATATTGAGCCTTAATTATCGCCGCATCGCAATATCGCGACTCGGCGTATCATTCTCCTAAAATTTTTCCTTCAAGCTCCCGAGTCACGATCTGGCGATTAAGTTAATCATATCATTAAGGATCCGCCACATCAAGATTATTGTTAATTAATGCTAAGATCGAAACTCGTAGTCTCGCGAGTTGTAAAGCCAAAACTTTAAAGGGAAATTTGCGAGATGGCAAAAAGCGAGGAAATCTATATGACATTAAGATATGAAATTTTAGAAAAATAATTTTTAAATGAGGTGCATCCCGCGCATCAAGACTGGCACACTTTACAAGGAATTTACTTACTCTTCATGACCCAATGGCCTGTCAAAGCCACCAAACATTGATGGCATTAATGAGGATTTAGGGTAAATCCACGAACAAATAAAATCGAATTTATACATTTAATTTGGTTTTAATTCGCTATTTAACAGACTTGTTTCATAAGGTATAGTATTTTTCAAATATANCCGATGTGGTAAACTGTTCAGACTCTGATGACTATAATTATGATATTGTGAAATATGACCTGAACACCAAGTACAAGACTATTGTTCAGTCAAGGATGCACCTGGTTGCGACCAGACCTCGGTTGCTCCCATACTACGATATGATCCGATGGGCATTTGATCACGTCGACTTAGTCACCAGAACAATCCTAAATGACCGAGGGAACATGGTCGGTACTTTCAGACCGGAACATATCCAGTCCATGTATAAACTCCCCGCAGCTTTTGAGTATACATATGGCAAAGAATTCCTGGACGAATTCAAAAAGCAGGAATGCCAAGAATTTGATAGAACCTTGCCAGGCTTGATAAAGGACTGGGTGTCGCGTTCCGCGACCTTCAGAGTGAACGATAAGGGTGTGTATTCGATTTCTTCATTGGAGCCAAACTATATGTATGTAGCAATGATGACTTGCCGGCTTTTCAGATGGGAGGATACTGCACATTTTCAAGTCCAGTGGGTACCTCTCATCTATCGGGTAGCAGAAGGTTCCTCATTCAATTGGGCCAAAATGCTCTCTGATAGTTTGTTCAACAGAATCACCGAGTACCGGGAGAAGAAGGAAGCAGGGAGACCAGCTGGATTTTTCATGTCCGCGTACGTCATGGATGCAATATGCTCCATGACACCTTTTCCTTTAATGAATTGGGCTTGGAGTCCATCCGAAGAAAAAGATGTGCATGAGTACCACGATAAGTTGTGGGAAAATAATGCAAATGAATTTATTTATGAGATTTTTAACTGGGTTATGGTGCCCCTACACGTCACCATTTTTGGTCTTTTACCACCCCGCATCCCAGATAGCATTGTTGCGAATCTGAGCCATATCGCAGACTCGTATGTGGAAGAAGAATTCTCCTATTTGAGAGTTTTCGGAGCTCCTGTTCCTCCTTTGGCTCTCCCACAATTTATCCCCGATAAACTGGCATGTCACGAGATTGCGCGACAAACAGTGATCGATGGTGTGAGCAAAGAATTAAAAGCATCAGCAAAGAAGGTATGGCCGTCTTTCCCTATCCGGCTTAATTCCTATTCCTTGATAGATTTTGGACATGCTAAGGCTGAAGCTGCAGCCTTAGAAGGCTTAAATTTGGCCTATACTGAATATAAAAGGCATGATCCACAGAGGATCCTAAGTACCCATTTAGGAACTTGCGGATTAAAGAGGTTCGAACACGAATCCTCACCCTCGGATGATGTTTTCCGAGGGGCCAGATCCTATCCGGAAGTACAATTCCGAATCAAATACCTAGCGGCCGAAGACAAGGATTCTGTCTTAAAATTTCAGGCGAATAGGAAATGATGTCTCCTCGTGGTGCTGGGAGGTTCGACGCTTCCCAAAAATAAAGAAAAAGAGGACGAATGTTCTAAGGGGAAAACATCTAGCCCCAGAAAACATCAAGAAGGGGAGTGGGAGGAGAGTCCCGAGCCGCAGAAGAATCCAGACAAGGAGAAAAGTCCTGAACCGGAGAAGAGTCCTGAGCGGGAGGAGAATCCCGAAACAGAAAAAGAGTCTGTTGATCCTCCTAAGGAGCATAATCCGGAGGTATAAATAAAAGACACAAACCCACCGAAAAATCAAAATCCGGAGGCGGGGACGAAGACCTCTGATCCCCCGAAAGAGCAAGATCCATTCAGCACACCGGGGAAGGCTGCAAAGCAGATCGGGCAGCCCATCACCTCTGTCACACCCTTGCAGTCGACGCAAGGAAACATCCAGGAAGGATGGATTTTTGGCGAAGAGATGAGACCTATAAGAGCAGAAGAACTCCCTCCTAATGAATTCTTTTTTGACAGAAAAAGAAAAGTTGTAGTTAAGCAGGAATTTCATCAAGAGGGAGAGTCCACTGTCAAAAAATACAAAGTTATAACCAATGGGAAGAACAAAAGGAAAGATGAATTTTCCACAGAGATTGCAGGAACGTTGGGAGCGTACGCGACGGCAAATCAATTCTCGGTCGCGGCATTAAAAAATCAGCTCAAAGCAAAGAATCGACTAATCAAGACTCTTGAAGCCCGAATAACTTCGGCTTCGGAAGATGCTAAGAGTCAAGCAACCGGAAAAATAGAGCTGGCCCAATTGGCCGATAAGAAAGAAATTGAGGTCCTCAATACCAGGCTCGAACAGGAGAATTCAGTTATCTGAGATGGTCGGGTGCAGTTCGGCCACCAGAGGGATACGATCACGCAATTACAGGCTCAGTTAGAGGTCGCAGAAAGCAAGGTGATTGACGTCGAGATTGTCAAATCTTGAGCAATCGACATTCGGAGCAAGGTCTCTTCTGCTCAACAGAGCCTACTAAATAAGATCGGGGAGTTTCGAAACAATTTCTTGTTAATGAATCAGATTTCCGAGAATCTGATTGTCAAGGAAAGAAACGCAGAAGCTGCTCGGATCGTCTTCCAGGAAGCAGTGATAGCTACCAATAACAGGTTTTCAACAGGGACCCCCGGGCTCTCCATTGTCGAACAGACAAGAGGTAATATTTTGTTAAAGAACTGGGAGCATGATATTGCTTTGAGCAAAGAACAGACACAAAAAGTGACGAATTCACTCGAAGAAACCTTCAAAAACATAAATGCTAAACTATTAGGGATGGAGAATGGAGGAGACACAGAGACGCTGAGGCAAATAAATATGGAGCGGATCTCCCTTGACATAAAAGATAAAAATGAGAGAGATTTGATGGAAATCTCTAAAATGGACAGGGCAGGGATGGCTCAAATTGATGAGCATCTAATTCAACCCATCACACAACTCGACACCCTTGATATTGTTAATGCATATATGGGAAATCATCTTCCGCAATTAGCCCGAGACTGTTATTTTGCCGAATCCAGTTGTTAGGCAGAACCGTCACAGCTCATACCCCAATTCCTGGACAAATGTAGGATATGCACTGAGTCTATGCAGAGACAAGCACCTGGCGCACCTTGAAAACGGAGTTGAATAGATGGAGTGGTTTCTCTTCTAACAGCTGCTAAACGGAACCGCCACAGCTTGCATCCAATTTTACGGACAAGTGTATCATATGCATCGACTCATGTAAAGAAAGCACCTGGCACCCTTTTGTATAAATAGAACGGAGAAAGAAGAACACAGGGCTGGACTTTTTGGGTATCAATTGTAATAGAGTTTTTTGCATGAAGGAAGTTAATACAAGAAAAATTTGGAGATTCCTAATCCCGTCACGACTGTGTTGCAAGTTTGTTTCGTTGTGTTTTATTGTTTCTTTTCATTTTGCTCTACATAATTGATATATGTCACTATAATTTAGTAATACCACTACTATAGTGAAAGGTGTTTTGTCATTCTGTAATTGTTTCTTGTCTTTCCTCTGCACCAGCTTTAGCGGGTGTAAGACCAATTTACATTTACAGAATCATATATTTGTTTACGTTATATCAATTATGTCTGTGTTAGTTTCTTCTTTTATGTATGTACGAGTTTTCTGTTGACCAGATCCTTTTATTATCCACTGTTAAACGTTTTTCTCCCACGCCGCATCTTTTTATTAAATGTAACACAGTTACGGAAAAAGGCCTTCAATTTCTGTTTTTATTTCATTCTTAGTGCGCAAGTTTCTCTTCACTTCAACCAAATTGAACAGCGTCGAAACCTCTCGTTAAATCATTTCTTATTGTGATGTTTTCTCAATGACTGTCCCTGTAGCTATTCAACCGAATATTCAACCCAGACTTTCCAATCAGAATCATATTGCGTTAAATATTTTCGATACAATACTCATAACTGCTAACACCCGAGAAGAACTTGAACGTTCGTGGGCAACCATTGCATGAGATATAACTGCTCAAGAGCAGTTGGAAGCTAGACGTAGGGAACGTAGAAATCTTCCTTAGTTTCCCATACCGAAAGTGGCTTTATTCTTGTATACATCCTTAACACACCTTCGGATGCCTTGACACTGTACTCTAAGCCTTAGTGCAGACTCAGAAACAACATCATTCTGGCGCCGTTGCCGGCGAGCGAAGTTACGAAATCTTTTCCCTGGGAAAACGACAAACAATTTCGTTGATAGTGTTACTCTTTGATAGTGAACACAAAGTGCACACCATTTTAAGGCTTGCTTTAAATATTTCACTTGGCGACTCCACTAAAACACAAACTGGCATCTGGTAGAAAACATACCAGACAGAACCCGGATGATAAGCTGATTACGCCCGTTAAAAATCCTAAAAAAAAATTAAGAGCAAGAGGCTCACTTCAGACGACCGCTTCAGTTAATAAACCCAAAAATCCGCTTCTAAAGACTAAATCCGCTTCAGAACCTCCTTCTTCCGGTAGCCCTCTGTCTGATACCAAAGATCCAGAAGCAAACTACTCTGAATTTAGGAGTGAGCCACATCAGATTTTCCAATTTATAAACAAGGGTAAAGCCCCTTTGGAAAGATCGTCGTCTTTTGACACACCAACCTTTCCTCGGCAGAACCGCCCAGTTTCACCTGATTCAAAGGTGAGTGTTACACCCCCATTTCCTACTCCCAATTCGATGGCTGGCGTCGGAGGAGGAGGTGGAGGACCGAATGTCCCCCCTCCCGGAGTATTTTCAAAAGTAGCAGCGAGATATGCTCCCTTAGTCTTACCCGCTAACCTCCATGATTTACCTGACAACTACATCAAAAATCTTCCTAAGTTCACTGGGGAGGGAGACCTAACCGCAGCCGAGCATATAAACTTCTTTGACCAGTTCGCAGACATATGCGGTATTGAGCACGAGGATGTCTATTCTAGACTTCTTGTCCAAACTTTCGAAGGACAGGTCCGAACTTGGTTTCGGAGTCTTCCTGCAGCTTCTATTTGGACATATAACGCTTTAGAAAATGCTTTCCTCACACAATGGGGAGAGCGAAAGGATTATTTATACTACCTTACCGAGTTCGGATCCCTAAGGAAGAAAAACTCAGAAATGGTAATGGAATTTATTTTGAGATTTAACAAAATATACAATAAAATTCCAGTCATTGTTAAACCTTCTGAAACTTCGGCCAAAGTAACCTTTGCAGGAGCTTTCGAACCTGATTTTGCATTGCTCTTGCGAGAAAGAAGAGGAGCCACCCTAAAGATAATGCAAGACGACGCCGTCGAAATAGAATCTAATATGATGGCTTCAGGTAAGTTGAAGGCTAAAGTAGAAACAGCCAATCGTGATAATAGACGCTATAGAGAACCAGCAGGCCCTTCCGGGTCAAATAGATACACTGACGACAGAGTGGATGATATGGCCCGAATAATTAAAGA
>JASDQU010439747.1:5285-18492 GCA_032191745.1 Picea mariana | reverse complement strand
ATGGCAAAGAATTCCTGGAGGAATTCAAAAAGCAGGAATGCCAAGAATTTGATAGAACCTTGCCATGCTTGATAAAGGACTGGGTGTCGCGTTCCACGACCTTCCGAGTGAACGATAAGGGTGTGTATTCGATTTCTTCATTGGAGCCAAACTATATGTATGTAACAATGATGACTTGTCGGCTTTTAGGATGGGAGGATACCACACATTTTCAAGTCCAGTGGGTACCTCTCATCTATCGAGTAGCAGAAGGTTCCTCATTCAATTGGGCCAAAATGCTCTCTGATAGTTTGTTCAACAGAATCACCGAGTACCGGGAGAAGAAGGAAGCAGGGAGACCAGCCGGATTTTTCTTGTTCGCGTACGTCATGGATGTAATATGCTCCATGACACCTTTTCCTTTAATTAATTGGGCTTGGAGTCCATCCGAAGAAAAATTTGTGCATGAGTACCACGATAAGTTGTGGAAAAATAATGCAAATGAATTTATTTATGAGATTTTTAACTGGGTGATGGTGCCCCTGCACATCACCATTTTTGGTCTTTTACCACCCCGCATCCCAGATAGCATTGCTGCGAATCTGAGCCATATCGCAGACTGGTATGTGGAAGAAGAATTCTCCTATTTGAGAGTTTTCGGAGCTGTTGTTCCTCCTCTGGCGCTCCCACAATTTATCCCCGATAAACTGGCATGTCGCAAGATTGCACGACAAACAGTGATTGGTGGCGTGAGCAAAGAATTAAAAGCATCGGCAAAGAAGGTATGGCCGCCTTTCCCCATCCGACTTAATTCCTATTCCTTGATAGATTTTGGACATGCTAAGGCTGAAGTTGCAGCCTTAGAAGGCTTAAATTTGGCCTATATTGAATATAAAAGGCATGATCCACAGAGGATCGTAAGTACTCATTTAGGAACTTGCGGATTAAAGAGGTTCGAACATGAATCCTCACCCTCGGAAGATGTTTTTCGAGGGGCCAGATCCTATCCGGAAGTACAATTCCGAATCAAATCCCTAGCGGCCGAAGACAGGGATTCTGTCTTAAAATTTCAGCGAACAGGAAACGATGTCTCCCCGTGGTGCTGGGAGGTTTGGCGCTTCCCAAAAATAAAGAAAAAGAGGCCGAAAGTTCTAAGGGGAAAACATCTAGCCCCAGAAAACATCAAGAAGGGGAGCAAGAGGAGAGTCCCGAGCCGCAGAAGAATCCAGACAAGGAGAAAAGTCCTGAACCGGAGAAGAGTCCTGAGCGGGAGGAGAATCCCGAAACAGAAAAAGAGTCTGTTGATCCTCCTAAGGAGCATAATCCGGAGGTAGAAATAAAAGACACAAACCCACCGAAAACTCAAAATCCGAAGGTGGGGACGAAGACCTCTGATCCCCCAAAAGAACAAGATCCATTCAGCACACCGGGGAAGGCTGCGAAGCAAATCGAGCAGCCCATCACCTCTGTCACACCCTTGCAGTCGACGCAAGGAAACATCCAGGAAGGATGGATTTTTGGCGAAGAGTTGAGACCTATAAGAGTAGAAGAACTCCCTCCTAATGAATTCTTTTTTGACAGAAAAAGAAAAGCTGTAGTTAAGCAGGAATTTCATCAAGAGGGAGAGTCCACTGTCAAAAAATACAAAGTGATAATCAATGGGAATAACAAAAGGAAAGATGAATTTGCCACAGAGATTGCAGGAACGCTGGGAGCGTACGCGACGGAAAATCAATTCTCGGTCGTGGCATTAAAAAATCAGCTCAAAGGAAAGAATCGACTCATCAAGACTCTTGAAGCCCGAATAACTTCGGCTTCGGAAGATGCTAAGAGTCAAGCAACCGGAGTAATAGAGCTGGCCCAATTGGCCGATAGGAAAGAAATTGAGGTCCTCAAGACCAAGCTCGAACAGGCGAATTCAGTTATCCGAGATGGTCGGGTGCAGTTCGGCCACCAGAGGGATACGATCATGCAATTACAGGCTCAGTTAGAGGTCGCAGAAAGCAAGGTGATTGACGTCGAGATTGTCAAATCTCGAGCAATCGACATTCAGAGCAAGGTCTCTTCTGCTCAACAAAGCCTACTAAACAAGATCGGGGAGTTTCGAAACAATTGCTTGTTAATGAATCAGATTTCCGAGAATCTGATTGTCAAGGAAAGAAACGCAGAAGCTGCTCGGATCGTCTTCCAGGAAGCAGTGATAGCTACCAATAACAGGTTTTCAACAAGGACCCTCGGGCTCTCCATTGTCGAACAGACAAGAGGTAATATTTTGTTAAAGAACTGGGAGCATGATATTGCTTTGAGCAAAGAACAGACACAAAAAGTGACGAATTCACTCGAAGAAACCTTCAAAAACATAAATGCTGAACTATTAGGGATGGAGAATGGAGGAGACACAGAGACGCTGAGGCAAATAAATATGGAGCGGATCTCCCTTGACATAAAAGAGATAAATGAGAGAGATTTGATGGAAATCTCTAAAATGGACAGGGCATGGATGGCTCAAATTGATGAGCATCTAATTCAACCCAGCACAAAACTCGGCACCCTTGATATTGTTAATGCATATATGGGAAATCAGCTTCCGCAATTAGCCCGAGACTGTTATTTTGCCGAAGCCAGTTGTCAGGCAGAACCGTCACAGCTCATACCCCAATTCCTGGACAAATGTAGGATATGCACTGAGTCTATGCAGAGACAAGCACCTGGCACACCTTGAAAATGGAGTTGAAGAGATGGAGTGGTTTCGCTCCTAACAGCTGCTAAACGGAACCGCCACAGCTTGCATCCAATTTTACGGACAAGTGTATCATATGCATCGACTCATGTAAAGAAAGCACCTGGCACCCTTTTGTATAAATAGAACGGAGAAAGAAGAACACAGGGCTGGACTTTTTGGGTATCAATTGTAATAGAGTTTTTTGCATGAAGGAAGTTAATACAAGCAAAATTTGGAGATTCCTAATCCCGTCACGACTGTGTTGCAAGTTTGTTTCATTGTGTTTTATTGTTTCTTTTCATTTTTCTCTACATAATTGATATATGTCACTATAATTTAGTAATACCACTACTATAGTGAAAGGCGTTTTGTCATTCTGTAATTGTCTCTTGTCTTTCCTCTGCACCAGCTTTAGCGGGTGTAAGACCAATTTACATTTACAGAATCGTATATTTGTTTACGTTATATCAATTATGTCTGTGTTAGTTTCTTCTTTTATGTATGTACGAGTTTTCTGTTGACCAGGTCCTTTTATTATCCATTGTTAAACGTTTTTCTCCCACGCCGCATCTTTTTATTAAAAGTAACACAGTTATGGGAAAAGGCCTTCAATTTCTGTTTTTATTTCATTCTTAGTGCACAAGTTTCTCTTCACTTCAACCAAATTGAACAGCATCAAAACCTCTCGTTAAATCATTTCTTACTGCGATGTTTTCTCAATGACTGTCCCTGTAGCTATTCAACCGAATATTCAACCCGGACTTTCCAATCAGAATCATATTGCGTTAAATCTTTTCGATACAATACTCATAACTGCTAACACCCGAGAAGAACTTGAACGTTCGTGGGCAGCCATTGAACGAGATATAACTGCTCAAGAGCAGTTGGAAGCTAGACGTAGGGAACGTAGAAATCTGCCTTAGTTTCCCATACCGAAAGTGGCTTTATTCTTGTATACATCCTTAACACACCTTTGGATGCCTTGACACTGTACTCTAAGCCTTAGTGCAGACTCAGGAACAACAGAATGAAACCCAGGGGAGTATCTAATTTGAAAGACTTGGAACAGAGTGAGATCAGGAGCGCCGAAGTAGAATATTTTGCTGCAGACATGCAGAAGCTCCATAGCCAGATCAGAGGATAGTTGCAGAGTTATAACCATGAGTATAAACACAGAGCTAATCAACATCACAAAGAAGGCATGTTGCAAACTCTATACATCAATACTGGTGAATGGTTTGTTTTTCATGTTGCAAACTCTATACATCAATACATAAACACAAAGGTTTGTTTTTCATTTTGTGTCTAGGTCTAAAGAAAGGTTTGAAACTCTAAGGAAGAATTTGCATTGCACATATGGAACATAAAGGTATTAGCTATCTCATCAAAAGTAATTTCCCATCCTCTTATCTTAGCATGTAATTACATAGTGTAATTGTTTGATTTTAGAAAGTAGTGATTGTTCTTCCTTTCACTTTGTTAGTAATTCAACCCTAATCATTAGAGACTTTTCCCTAAAACATACATTCAATGAGTAGACCAAACTAGGTTGGAGAGAGTTCTTGTCATGATTTGATCCAAACATCTTCATGCCAAGAGATTAATGATTCATGTTATCAATATTGTGAGCCTCACTCATTACTTTAGTGATCTATCGTGTGGTGATGAGGATACATAGAGTCAAGTAGATGAGGAACTCACAGAATGGTTTTCTTCGATATCTATATCTCTCAGGTGTTTCTATGGAGCAGGTAGAATGTGGGATTGATTCATGTTGTTATGTGATATCCCCTTCATTACTTCACCTTATTGACCTTAATGTTAACATACCACCTTGCATAGATTTTAAGTGGATCATGCTCCCGATATTATTAAAGGTGAGATAAATAAGGGTATTCATACTAAGATTTATAGAGCCCATCTTTGGTCCACATGTTTTAAGCCTAAAGAGCCACTTTCTTCCATACTTCAAAACTACTCATAGTGGTATACCAATATAAGGATGGGATACTAGTCTACACCAAAGTCTACCTACATTGCGTCGTGAGGGTCTCTCTCCCCTAGCTCCTAATTTTCTCCCCTCGACATTGCATTGAGATAGATCACCATATTCATCGGGATCACAACATTTATGAAATATACTCCTTAAAGCCTAAGACTAGGACCCTTTTGTATTCAGATGCTCTCCCTACTACGATATTAGAGGATAATTCTTTTGTCACTTCAAAGATTCATTTGGTTCTCTTTAGAGACTCTTGGCATGTTAGGACCAAAGAGACTTAGCCATCTTCCTCCAAGGATGTTTGATCTTTTTAATGGCTTATAAAAATCCAATGCCCCAAACTGACATGCAACAAGTCAATTACCTCTTACTTTGATTTCTCTAACACTAGTAGGATCACATACCTAATGACTCCCATAATCTCACACTCATCACACATTTCTATGTGGCCTTGAATGTTAGAGGTGGTTCTCTATAACAACAACTACTTCCCAAGGAACCTCCTTTTTCTTGAGCTTCTTCATTGTTCCCCATCTTGTTACACTACTAATTTCAATCATTTTTTATTTTCCCTTCTTTTAGGTTCTTTTTCTCTCTTTTAAGTCTTCATTAGGATGTGTTTCCACCTTCCCCTTATCCTTTTCACATATTATAATCTTTGTAGTGCCATGGGCCAATTGTCGCCTTTAGTGGACAATAATATCTCACTTAAATTAAATTGAAATGAAATAAAACCCCCTCCTGTGACTCAATACAATTTTGTACCAAAAATCCACACCTTGTAATTATATGTTGAATTTATATAAAAAAAAAATACATGTATAAATGGATTTCGATCCATTATAAGATGACTTAAAATTTTGAAAAATAAATGAATGAAAATAAAACAATAAATCATTAGAATAATATGTTTTTTATCCACTTATTAGTGCAAACTTCAATAACACGTGACTCTATTAAAGTAGGTTACTCAATTTCTTAATTTGAGATTCAAGCCATTTCATCCTCCTTATGCAATGGAAAAATAACTTATATCATAAGGAATAAGATTCAAGCACTTTAAAAGAGAAGTGGGAAAAGAAAACACCTCGACAAGCACTCCATATAAATATATAGATGCATATGGAAACTAGAATTCCATGGAAGCATGAGACATTGGTAAAGAACATATGGCAGTGAACATGTAAGCAATACTGGGACAAGTAGTCTAACTTTTTGGCATGTAACCATTCAAAACTAACTTTTTGAATTAAAACTGTTCAAAACAATAACAATAGGGGGAGAACAAAACATTAGGAGGAGTGAGAAGAAGACACAACATAAAAGAATAGAACAACTTGATAACAAAGAAACATTGATAGAAAAAAAAATAATAATAAATATAGTTGAATTTCAATAATTTCCAAAGGTTAAAGCTCAAACCATGGATAAAGGAGCTATCATACATACAATTAAAATTGAAAAACAAAGTAAAGGTTTATCTATAACCAATGGGTCATCAACCAATAAAGAGATACACAATTACAATTCGAAGTGAACATCCATTTATTGCCACTAAGAATTCTAGTATATAAGAATGAAGTTCAACTTTAAAACCCTATTGTTACCCAAATCACAAAATGGAGGTTCAAGTATAAAACCTTATTATTACCCAAATCACAAAAAAAAATGGTTCAAGTATAAAACCCTATTCTTATCCAAATCACAAATTTCTTTGCATGATTAAAAAATCAACTCATTCTAATGTTTTATTAAAAATCTCAAATAAAAAAATACTAATAAAAAATACAATATTATACAATTTTACTAATTAAAATGGCATTAAATAATTAAAATGGCATTAAATTTTCACAATGTAACAGATTTTTTCAATGTTTCAAAGATCGTAACATTTAATCTCTTTAACCATGAGAACAAGAAAGATAAAACCTCAATTGAAAACATTATAAACAGAAACAAAAATGTAATGTAAACTTTTCCAACATTATACTTACGAAAAAAATCATAAAAAAGAATTCAATATGATATACATAAAATATCTAAATAACATTGGATGATAATTAATGATAATGATAATAATTAAATGTCAAAAAAACACAACCTAACTATCTTTAGGTCATACGAGTGATCTTATAGAATATAAAAAAATAGAGTGTAAAGTATCACATTATCCAATTTTTTCATAAAATAGCATACATCATACATTTTATTTTTTAATATTTAGAGCGTTTGAAGAACATATTTAAAATATCTTGTTGTTCTCTCCCAACCTGCCCTTGATCTCTCTTCTGCAACTAAACAACTCATATCAAAATAAAAAATCAATATAGGAGATCTAGAAAAGACATCGTTAAAAGATGCGAGAAAACTAATATGATTTCGCGTTGGAATGGAACATGATCAAACCTGTCGGTGGTGGAAAATAATGATCATCATCAATATCAGACGAAGAAGAAGAAAAGGCCGCACGCGTTGGAGCTTCTATTGTCACGGGCAAAGCCAGTAATGAGGGAACAAGTAAAGATAAGGAGAGAAGTAAGGCCATTACAGTACTACGCCCCATTATTATCTTTGCTAAATCTGCTGCTGCTGTTCGCCTTATAATTCTAATACCTAGATCTGTCTGGTATTGGTAGAGAAGGAGGAGAAACTTAAATAGAAGACTCCCGTTTCCTATTTCAATAAAACATCTTTCAATTCAACGCGTTGCAAGTAAGGCGGCGATTAATTGACTTTGAGATTATTTAGTGACCAGGAATTGGGAATGGATAATTGATTTAGGAGTGGGTTAACTAGGGAGTAATCTTAATCATTTTTTATAGAACATGTTTTTCGGTAGTTTGTTTTTAAATTTTAGGTTAATCCAGAATTTTGATCTATTTTTTGAGTATTTGGATTGATTTAAAATGGGACAAAACTTTATAACTAAAGTTTTAAAATGGATGGAACTTTGATTAATGCGAAACTTAGACTACCTTTCAAAATCTAACCGGATTCAAACCCATTTTTTTTAACTGAAAAACAGATATGTTTGCTCCCAAATTAACTTACTTCAATTGATTTATCCCACCTGCCCATTGTCAAAGACCAACAGTTGTGGCCCTACGGAAAATGGTGCGTTATAAGAAACTTTAACACACCAACTATTTGGCGGTACATGTATTTGAGGAATAGTTGAAAAATGGAGTCCAAAAACCGCGTCCTGCAGCGCACCAACCATTTGACAGTACAGTATTTGACGAATTTGACGAAAAATGGAGTCCAACAACCATTTTACCGTACAAGTATTAATTAGCAAACGAAGTGTATTAAATTCATTTGTCTCGGGATTTGTGAATAGATCCCATTTTAACATCCTTTTGATCCACGAACTTGCTGTTTGGCCTGATGACTATGAGTTTTCAGTTTAATGTCTTCAGGTTCATAGTAATGGGTCTTAGACGCGGATATTTTTTCAAAAAAATAATATCGAATGAATTGATGAGTGAATAAATTCGCTTCTTTAAGATTTTTCAGTAAAATTTGATTTTGATTTTTTTTTTTTAATTTTAGGCTATTTTAAAATGGGATAAATTTTTGTGATTAAAATTTTCATTAATTAAGTTTAAAAGATTATTTTCATGAAAAAAGAGGTTAATTTGTCCACTTATTAATTTGCTTTAAAGAAACATTTTGAGGTGGAGTTTCACCCATCAAAGTTTACATTTCCATATAAAATTGGTCTTTGAATAAATAAAGTTACATCTATCCTTGTATGGGTGTGAAGTTTAGGGACCATACCTTTATGGAGTAGACCTAAATAAGTTAGAGAGAGTGTTTGTCATGATGTGAGTGCTTCATGCTATCAATCTTGCAAAATTTATAGAGCCCCACTCATTGCTTTAGAGATCTTTCATGTGGTGATGATGATACACATAATCAAACAAAATAGACAACTCACAGAATGATATTCCTAGATATCTATATCTCTCAAGTGTTTCTATGGAGTAGGTAGAATGTGGGAACGATTCATGTTGGTGTGTGAGAGCCTCTTGATTGCTTCACCTCATTCACCTTGATATTACCATAACACCTAGCATAATTTTTAAGTGGATGCTCTCGATCTTGTTAAAGGAAACATAAACAAGGGTATTTCTACTTAGATTTATAGAGCTTGTCTTTAGTCCACATGGTTTGATTCTAGAAAGTTGTTGTCTTCCAAACTTCAACACTCCTAAGAGGTATATACCAACATAAGGATGGTCTCTTTCAGCACCGAGGGGACACCAAAATCCAATTAGCTTGTAAAATGAGGGTCCCTCTCACCCAAATTAGAGTTTCCTCCCATTGGCATTGCATCGAGACAAATCACCATATTCCTAGTCATCACAATGTTTGCGAAATTTACTTCTTAGATCCTAAGGCTAAGGACCATTTTATATTTAGATGTTCTCCATACTACAAAATTAGAGGACGATTATTTTGTTGCTTCAAAAATTCACTTAGTTCTCTCTAAAGACTCATGGCTTATGTGGACTAGAGGTGCTCATCCTTCTTCCTGAGGGTATGTTCAATATTTTCGATGTTTTACTAAAGGCCAATGCCCCAAACTGACATTCAGCAAGTCGATTACCTTTTACTTCCAACCCTTTGACACTAGTAGGAAGAGACCCCATAGCCAGCCTCCAAGCACACATGCTAGACTTGTGAGATGTTGTAGACCCAATGACTTGCATAACCGAATGCCCATCACATATTTCTTTGTGTCCTTGAATGTTAGAAGTGCTTCTTCATAGTTACAACGAGTCTTGCATGTCCTTCTTCAAATTCTTCATTCTTCCCCGTCGCATTACCCTGGAACTTTCCAATCATTCTCTTTTCCTTTTTTAGGTTCTTTTTCTTTCTTTTAGATATTCATTGAGATGGGTTTTAATCTTCCTTTTGCCATTTTTACATATTGTATTATTTTCAATGTCTTCAACCAATTATAGCCTTTAGTGAATGATCATATCCAACTTAAATTAAATTAAAACTCTATACCCAAAACTCAAAATAAAATATTTTTCAATTTAATATCAAAACTCAAAATAATATCAAAAATAAAAATAATGATCATCATCAATATAATATCAGAACTCTATACCCGTATTTATATCTGAAATTCATATGAAAGATATATGTTAATGAATTTTAAGCTATTTTATAATAATTTGAAATTTAAAAATTTAAAACAAAACAAATTATAATGAACAAAATGTATTAAAAATAAATTCAATTATTCAATTTCTTGTTTCTAAGTGTTGAACCACTTCATCCTTCTTATCCAAAAGGAAAATAATTACATCGAAAGCATTTTTTAAAGGGGAGTTTCATCGATCAATTTTGTTTTTTCTTAAGGGCCAACAAAAGCATGCCATGTGTCAATGTAGGTTGTTCCTATACATTTCCATGAATACTTCATGACATTCCTCCACTTCCCTACTACATCATGTCACACCCTGTTTCCCCCAGTCTGTAAAAATAATTATATTGGCTAAGAACTATGGAAAACTCAAAGACATGAATGTTTGATTTGACGGACCTTTGTATAAAAGGTCGAAGAATGTAAATTATGTTATGAATATGTGTTGCATGACTATTGGGAGGGGGATGTGCTAAAAGAGACCACAATGGCTAATGAGAGGTGGTGGAAGGGACCTGGAATGGTTGTGTTTACTTCCACCGAGCCAATACTGTACTGGTTTATACTTGCTCACAAACCAAAGCAGCTCTCTGATCCTGGAATGGATTTCCTGTCAGATTGGTAGGTGGGGAGGCTCCTCAAGAGTTAATGAGGGGATGGGGGTGAACTGCCCATTCGTAACAGCCCTCAGACCTGACCACGGACGACGGAATTCGTGCCACACGCAACCTTGCAGAAAGAAATTGGCAAGAGAGGAAATGTGGTAAGGGGGAGAGTAGTGTACACGACGGGGATCGGGAAATAGACTGGAGAAACCTTGGAAACGCAGGGAGTTCTACATACTAGGAGAAGGAGAGTAACCTTCATCTTGGATTATTTTCCTGAATCAGGAGAAGGAGAGTAACCTTCGTCCTTGATTTTTGTTGAGCTGGAAGTAGGAGACTGAACCTCAAAGCATCGTGGTCTAGCTTGGAGGTGGCTAGTGGTAAATCCGCTTGGAGTCACTGAGCCTACGGTTGAGTGGAAACGAACACCCCTCTTAGCAGTTGCATCATGCCTGGTAGAGTTGATAAGTGTTTTATACCTTGTATTTTGAACTGAATATCATGAATGCATGCTTATGTTTATATGCCCATAATAATTTCTGTGTAGAATGATTGCCTGGTGTTTTAAACTAGAAATAATGGATGCATGTGTATGTTTATATGTCATTATTTGTTTCTGTACAAATGGTTAAGTCTGGGGCTAGAAGGGTAGCTCTCTAAGGTCTCAGAGTTGTGGGAGTTTGAAGCCCCAAGAAGTTGAATTTCATGATTCAAGCTCAGAAGGGATAGTGAGCCCAACTATAGAAAGAGAGAATACCCTATCATTCAGTTGATGAACGGTCAGAATCCTTTCGAGAATACCCCAGATTTGTCAAGACCGATGAATCTAGAGGAGGAGCGTAGGCGTTAACACCTTGACCCTTTTAGCCTTCGCATGTAGCGATGGGATCCCGGACTGTAGATCCAAGGATCTGTTGGAGCCCTATTGACCGTCAATCTTAGCATTGTATAGACAGGAGAGTAGCATTTTGCTAACTCGCGACTTGGAGTGGTCAAGGGTAGGACTGTATGAAACCACGGTTCGCGAGATCATGACGTGATCATGACCGTTGGATCCGAGGCACGGGAGAACCATTGCATCAAAATCCTTCGTGGGTATCGCCTATCAGGGGTTCAGAACTTGAGAGAGTTTCTTTTCCGTTGTAGAACTCGCGAAGTGCCGAGCGTCGAGGGCTTGTGTAAACACGTAACCCATCCGTAAGTGGGGACCGCGTGGTTGACAGGTGTCGTAACGACAAGCGCCAAGAGAAAGGTGGGAACGGGTGACAGGTGATGGACACATGTCGCCTGGGAAGGAGTCAACCCATTGTTGACTTATCGTATCTCGAGAACTCGTGAAGGAGGAGCATGAGGGCTCAGCACTGCAACTCATGAAGTCGCGAGATGCGAGTAGCGCTAGTATTTAGCCTAGGAAGTGGGTAACCAATGGTGGACACGTGTCACACTGGGAAAGAGTCAACCCATTGTTGACTTATCGTGGCTCGAGGTTTCATAGGATGAAGAAGCTACACCTTGATCGCTAAGGCCGCGAAACGTCGAGAGCCGAGGTCTCGTTCAACGGGCAGTAGTGACACAGCTCGTAAGAAGAGTATAGCGGGGTTGACAACTGGTGTGTGCGTGTTGTTTTGGCAGAGTCCAAGCAACATTGACCTATCGCGTCTCGAGGATTCGCGAAGGAGGAGCACGAGAGCTCAACACCTCAACTGGTGAGGTTGTGAGTGGTGCTAGTGTTTGGCCTAGCCTATGGTTACATGTACCAGGCACTAGTAAGGAGGCAGCCATACCCGTATAGCATCTCGGGTATCAGTGTTTTAAGAAAGGGGAGTTGAGAGTCTTGATTTTCGACTCACGAGTTGCGAAAGGCACTTGCGCTAAGGCCATCTTGTGGTCGTTTAGAGGAGGATAAGGAAAGAGAGGGTCTGCGCTAGGCCCCATAAAAGTCTCGAGGATTCTGTTCCTTGAAGAAAAAGACGAAAAATCTAAGTTGTTGTAGTGGGTGTGTGACAAATTGGTATCAAAGCATGGTTACAACACTTGGCATGCTTGGGCTCATGAATGAGTTGCACAGAAACTCCATTTGAAGTACTCTTAAAAAGAGTAACCTTCTATCTTAACCCCTTTAGCAAAATCCAAAGTTAAGAATGAAAATTCCTATTGTGTGTGTGCGTTTGAAAAATATGAATTATGCACTGATTGTGAATGAATATAATGTTGACTAACAATAAGTGTTTTTCTTGCACAACAAGCAGAAAATCAACCGTGGGAAACTGCAGACGCATAGAATGGTGACGCACCATGAAGTGGGGGATGGCTCCCACAACACAGACGAACAGTATGACGAAAGGAGAGTGATAGAGACCCCTCTCGATCTAGCTGAGACTGTGAGAAGCCTCAAGGTTGAACTACAGAGCTGCAAGGCTGAAAACGACAAGTTGATAAAAGAGCAAGAGAAGAAGACACAAATTAATGCAGTCTTGTTGTAGAGTTTATCCAACATACAAAGACAATTGCAACATGAACCTGACACCACTCACGTGGACCGACGATAGACAAAGAAAAGTCGAAGTCCACCTGAGATACAGAAACATGGTCTTTTAAGTGGCCACAGTGGGAAGAGCATCTTGAGAAAGGTCCACCCCAGAGATAAGGGACAAGCGTCGGACGTTTCCTCGGGAAAGGAAATTGGCGACTCGGAGAGATCCTCTAGTAGCAGAACTAGTTCTTATTCCCGAAGAAAA
>JASDQU010439746.1:19120-29745 GCA_032191745.1 Picea mariana | reverse complement strand
TGATTTTTCTCCCTTGGAATAGAAGATATGTCGTACTCCGAAAAATCTTCGAGGGGGTTCAGCGCCAAGTTCCTGTACGATCTCATCCTGGGGTGCTTCATCTGATATATGCCTTTAACCTGGTTTATGACTAGTTCAGATTCTTCGTGCACTGCTATCCTCTTTACGCCTAATTCTTTCAATACCTTTAGGCCCAGAATCAACGCCTTGTACTCGGCCATGTTGTTTTTGCACTCGAACACGAGCTTGTATGAGGGCAATTTTGTGCCCATTTCAGGGGGGTTTACCCACACGTGGGACCTGACCCCTTCTTTCCTGACCGCTTCGTCGAAACTCATGTCCCATATCCCTTTTTCCGTGCGGTCCTCCGATTCGGCGCACTCTACTTCTTTCCACGCGGTTTCTTCATCAGCTGCCATGATGGTTGTTGGCTCTTCTTCTTCAAAACTCAGATCATTGTAGAATATAGAAGAACCAATCTCAATCTCAATGGAGTATATGGGATGGTTATTTGGTTATGTCTTGCTGCTCACCATGTACTTCAACATCACTTCTCTATACAACCATCTGTCCTGGCCAAAGATCGGAATGGTGGCGTATGACATGTCCATTTGCAGGGTTCCCTTTAACTTTGCTTCCCATGATTTGGAAAACAACATGCCAAACTTTGGGGGTATGTCCGCCACGACCACGCCCATCACCATGTTCTTCGAAGGGATTTGGGCCAGCGACATGACCAAGTCTTTAGTGAGACCCAGGCACTTGACTTTTGTCAAGTTGAAAGAGAAAAGGTCCTTGTAAGGTCTAGTGATATACAAGCCCAATTCATCCATGATCACCTTTGGCATGAGGTTGTGCGACGTGATGGAATCTAGCATGGCGTTATGCAGGGTCATGTCATTAACCTTCAAACTGAAATATAACAGAGGTACGTCCTCAGTATCACTTGTATCCTCAACACACAGACCAAACAGAATAGCAGGGTGATCATCTTGAACATTCAGAGTGTTAGGGGTCCCTCCCATTTTCAGCATTTTAATAATTTTCTCCCGGTATTCACCCTTTCTGATAAGTTCGTTGAAGGGGACAAAGATTTTGATTTTATCCATTTCATGTTCAAAGTTAAAGGGAGGACAAACTTCCTCTACCTCTTTTCCACCCACTTCTCGACTTACTTCCAGAGTTTTCTTCGGGGCCTCCTCCTTCGACTTGTCCTTTTTCGTCGCATCCTTGTTCATGCTATCCGACTTTGGTTGGCTTATGGAAGGGGTGTCTGTCGAAGGTTTCCTTACATGATTCATCTGCTGAGGCTTGGTGGATGCTTCTTTGCTCCTGAGGTATATTTCTTCTTGAACTACATGATGGCATTTTGATAACCCTTTCTGAACTCTTCTGTTTCCCAGGACAACGTGTCATGAGTTTCCCCAATCCATGCATTGTCCGTCTCTAGAATAACACTATCGTTTATTCTCATGTATCGGTCATGTTCGCTCTTCATCAGAAACACATACAGATTATTGTCATCGCAACAATGCATTTGGTCCTTAAACATTTGATCGAAGTCTTCATCCATGTAGTTGTTTTGGAATGGAGGCCTTGTTTGCTGGTCGCCTTGATCTCTCTGCTCCCTCTGTTCCCTTTGCCTGATCTAAGGGACTTGACCCCTTCCGAGGTTCTGATTTCGGGGTTGGGGGTCCTGCTGCTCCCGGGTGGCGGGTCTATTTCCCACATACATTTTCTCCATCAGTTTCTCCATGGTTCTCATCATTAAGTCAAAATTTTCATCTGTGGATCTCGATGTTGATGGCTGCACATCTCCTTGGGGCCTCTTATTGCCTCTGTTGAATCTCTGTTTGATCTTCCCTGAGGCCATCATATTTACCTCGAATTTGATCGCATTGCTCATTATTGCGTCTAGACTTGCTGATCTTCTTTCTCTCAACAACAAGGCGAAATTGTTGTCGAAAGAGTCAACGTATCACAACTGCGTAGCCTCGGGAGGTGGCTGGACTTCTGCTGAAATCGAGTTATAAAATTTCATGAACGGACTAAGAATTATTGCACCATATCCTCCGACGCCTTCTTCATGTTGTTGTACTGCGTCAACGAATGCAAGGGATTCTTCTTGTCTCCCCATCTATTGATGAACGACGTTTCAAAATCGGTGAAATCTTGATTACTTGCTGGTCGTAGGGATTTGAATCACTTCCTCACCTCCCTTGCAAAACTCTACGTGAACAAACTCATTTTCACGTCTGCATAGTCCACCTCCTCTAGGTCGACGAAGTCGTTGAACCAATCCAGATTCTTCTAGGCTGAAACATTCCCTTCCACGTCGTAGAGCTTAATCCATTGGCTGTAATTTTGAGGCAAGTCATGCATTTGGGTTGACAGAATGAGAGGGGTGAATCTGGTGTCCATGGCTCTAGGAGGATTTGGGGTTTGATGGATATTATTAGATATTAGAGCTTGGAATCTCTTTTAGTCGAAAACTATCTCATCCACGCTGGTTTCCGACTTAGACCTGAACAAGGTTTGCTCAAAAAACGTGTCAAACTCAAGGTCGTCGATGCTTTGCGCACCATCTTTAGGCAAGGACAGACTTCTGTCTAGATAATAGAACAGGTTTGGCGCTTACTCGCTAGTCCTACGCAGAATTTTCTCGAGATCGTACACAGGTTTTGTAGGGTTTGGGTCAGGATTTTCTCTAGTATAGATCATCTTCGGAGCCAGGGTTCCTGAATTGCGCTACTTGGAGCTACTGGTCTTTTTTGACTGGAGTCGCCAGGGTAAAGGTTTCAGCCAGTATATATGTTTGTCCCTCTTTTACCCTGAGGGGTCAAACTGCAGCATTAGTCATTCTCCCAGGGAAAATCTATTCAATTTCATCCCCGACAATGGCGCTAGAATATAGTGGTGAGCATTCCCACCTGTCACATGGGTGACCCGGGTTCGATCCTCGACAATGGTGCCAGAATGTTAGCACTCCGTAAATCTGTTCGGATTTTAAACATACGACGAAGGTAACTTTTTCAACCAACTTTGAGGGCCGAAACTAGCCTTTCGGACCTAGAGAGGGCTCTCTCAGGAGACTCTGTCTCTGCGCGAGATATAGCTTTAAAGCAGTGGCTAGATTTAACAACTTTGATCTAATGGGTTCTGGTTATATTGGCACAGGAAACTAAGACTTTGGACTATGGATTCGATTCGAGGAAACAAAAAAAACAAATGACTCGATGACTAAACTTTGAGAGGATAAGGCTAAGTGAGCAACAATATTCAGTGTAAAATCGTAATGTGGTGGGGAGAAAACACAGGAAGTAACTCGGAGCACCGCTGCAGGTGAATTCAGAGTTAAATTTTAGAAGAAAACGTTTTGTCTAAGTGGCTCGAACAAGGGGCGCTGTGCAACGAATCCACAGGTTCAAAAATTCATTTTGAAATAGATAGAAAAAGATATGGAAAAAGATAACAGGAAGCACATACGCAAGAAAGGGAAAACAATAAACCCAACTGCTATATCTAGAATCTTTTCATCAAAGTTACAGGACTTTTGCATTAAGCTTAGGTAGAACTCAAATTAGATACAATAACTATCGTCTATACTAAATTTGCCAACGAACCTGGCTTACATCGAAAAGATCAAATATATAAACGAGGGCGCCGCTTGGGCTACCCTATTCTTCTAACTGCTATCTCTACAAACTAAGGAACCGATTGTTCTACGTTACAAAACTCTTCATATGGTTTTTTCCAAAAATAGACAAAGATACATCTAGCTACATCAAAATCATTATAATCTGCCACGGGGATTTGGTTTTTCAATCGAATATCTGGGTAGACAATCGTTTGTCAGAGTCCCACTGTTTGCTGTAACGACTTTGATCTTCCACCGTGTGTTCATCCATTGGGGGGAAGTGTGCGCGACAAGTGGATGTAGACAACCACAACCGTTACTAAAATGGAAAAACACCTTGGGTGACGTTTCCTTCAAAATTTCTAAGATTTGCCTTCTATTTGCGCATACAGGAAATAACTCGACTAGTCTTGTTTTTTCTGCTCACTGGCGAGAGCTGTGCGGGCTATCTCTTCGACCACTTCGCATTCCCTGGAGTGTTTGGAATTCCTCTCTTCCGACAGGTGTTGTGCTTCACGTATCTGTACAATCGTGTCCTGCGCCTCCCAGAGTTGTCTTTTTAGCCACATCACGTTCCCCTCGCGACCTTATGCTGCTGATGCTTCCGTGATCTTCATCACCAACTTTTGCCTCAATTCCCTATTTTCTTGGTATAGTTCAGTGATGGATAGCTTTGCTTGCTTCAACTGCTGAGCTGTCTCTTGATCATTTGAGGCTGAGGAATCCATCCTCCTAGTCCTTCTCCTGCTTTCTCGGCTGGTACCTTCCAAAGGCTCCAGGCGGACGACGCGCATAAGTAATTTTTCAGCGATCGATCGTGCGCAGGGCTCATTTGAAAGTTTAGTTTCCACAACTTCCTTTTTCTTCCTTGGTCTGCCTCTTCTCTGAGGTATCTACTGCTAAGGAGACAAGGTTTCCACCATCCTTCCTTCCTGTGCAGTTTCTTCCTTTCCAAGTCCTGAGCGATGTGATGTTGTCGTTCCCGCAGGCGAAGCAAAAATCTCCCTTTCGCCTTTGGGGATGCCCATTTTGAGCGAAAATGAATCCCAATCACTCTAGGGCTAGGGTTTAGCGATCCTTCCATTGCGTGTACCCTTCTTCATTTTTTGAGAGGTCGCCATAGCGCAACCGGTACCTGTCTTGCATGCAGTGTATCGAGCGGATGCCCAAGATGGGGAATTTGATCGACCTTGACCTGTGGGAGAACTCACAGACGGAGCCTAAATTTGAATTCGTGAACATCCTAGGTAAAAAACCTCTAGGATGTATAGCTGATCGAGCGGAAAGGAGAAACGTGCCAAAGGGCACTAAATTCATGGAGACTAGATGTTCCAAATCGAATCCCAAATCTTCCATAACACATCCCTGTGTGAAAAGTACATGCGATAAGGTTTTCAGGGCATACGTGATGCGAACACCGCGATTTTTCATTCCTTCGGCCTTCATGATGAACCGATAATAGTTACAACATTTATCGACGCGACTTCCATTAACTAACTGACTCGACCTGGGGCACATAGAGACTAATTTTGACGGTACCTGACCTTCTGGAAACGACATGCCCATACCATTTACAGATGTTTTTGACTCTGACATCCCTTCCCCTTTCCAAGGGCCAACCGACCACTTGCTGAATTCGCATTTCTACGTACTTGACTTCACATGTTTGGACACATGGGCCATTACTCGACTGAAAACTGAATCTAAACAGAAAGAAAAATGGTGGTGCTAACAAGTACCATAGTAGGCGGGTTGGTATCCATGCCTTGCCAAAGTGCCCCCCAGACCAGAGGTCACGGGTTCGACCCCAGTGGACTCCAAAATTTTTCCAATATACCATCCAATAAAGGGGTGCCATGTGGCACCTTACCACTTGCCAACAAACTACCACATTTCAAGCGTCGATTTGTCCAACTTTCAACATGTGTATGCTCAGTCAACACCCACCGTACCTTCCACATCAGCTAGCTGCTCTGTGTCGTACGACTTTGCCATGTCAGCTTGTGCCACGTGTCGCCCTTGCAGTGGTGCCACGTGTCATACCCTGACTCGTCCACCTGTACCTGTCCATGTCAGTGCCAATGCACCTTGTCACATCATATGTACGATCGTATGGCCCGTACAGTCAGCTGCCACATTAACACTGTACGAACTGTACAATGATCAAATTTTGTTTGTTTGGAAAAATGAACAGATCGCGATATCTTGGTCATACGTCGTCTGTTTGAGCTCGTTCAAATTGCGTTGGGTTCATATCGACGAGGCCTACACACACTTCCATTTTGAAGCCATTCTGAGCACTTTTAGTTTTAGGCCTTCCTGGACCCATTTTGGTCTCAAGATTCAATTCTGGATCACACCTCCCCACTAAAGACCTTTTGGTCCTCAAAACGTTTACTGACCAGTCATCAAGTGCGGGATAGGCCAACCGACTTGTTCTCTGTCTTTAAACTCTGTATTGTGCACCTGTCTCATCAAGATCAACTGTAAAACAACCATGATAACTGACAACAGATTGTTAGCCACTTGTACTCTGCCACATCTTACTGAAGCCACTATCATCCATGTTGACAACATTACTAATGATAGCATCAGAAATATGACTGCAAATGAGCTAATATGTTTTTAATACTTGCACAACGTTAGCTTATATTGAAGCAAAGTGTGATTGATCTTCCATTCTACAATCATATCCTATTCTTGCTTAAGAACAATTACTTGATTTGAAACAATTATGGGTGTGTTTCTTGCATGATCTGCCTTTCTTAATTGTTCCATTGTTTGAAGAGATTGATTGGATTTTAAATGATGAGCATGTACCACATATTGTTTTCCTGCTTTGATTAAGTGATATTGATTCTTTTCCCTATAGAAGATTGCTTTGCGATCATACAAGTAAGGACTGCCTAAGACCATTCCACATTAATTGAGTGGCACCACATCACATGTTACCTCGTCCAAAAACTTAGATGAAATTTCAAACTTTAACGTGCATTGATTTGTTATGTGCAATTGATGATTGTTTCTTATCCATTTAAGTGTGTAAGGCTTATGATGCGTCTGAGTGTTTAATCCCAATTGTTTAACCAATTCTTCCGAAATCAAGTTAGATTGAGATCCACTATCCATCAATGTGTCGACCTTAGTATGCCTCATTATTACCCTTATGTGAAACAATTTACTTCTAGAATCAATTTCATCACCAATTTTGCCTGCCAAACCAACCAATGAGACTTTAGATTCATCACCTGAATCTGATCTCAAGTCTATTGGTCATGTTGCTGCTACAACTGTTTTCCTCCCTTTCCTTTACTTGAACCACTTTGGTCTCTTCTCGGGATGCAATTGCCAGCAATGGTCCTCATCATGCCCTTCTTTCTTGCAATGCTTGCAAGAGGGTTTCTCCTCCTTTCTTGCCACTGAATTTTCCTTCTTTCCATTCCATTTCCTTTTGTCCTCTTTTCTTGAAGACGATTCCCTTGATACACCAACCCCTGTTTTCCCTTCTTCAATGTATGTAGCTTGAACATAAACCTCATCAAGATTAGTAGGTCCAAACATAAATACAGTGTTTCGAATATGTGCAGGTAAACCTCCTATATACTTCACCTGTGTTNAAGGCTTATGATGCATCTGAGTGTTTAATCCCAATTGTTTAACCAATTCTTCTGAAATCAAGTTAGATTGAGATCCACTATCCATCAATGTGTTGACCTTAGTATGCCTCATTATTACCCTTATGTGAAACAATTTACTTCTAGAATCAATTTCATCACCAATTTTGCCTGCCAAACCAACCAATGAGACTTTAGATTCATCACTTGAATCTGATCTCAAGTCTATTGGTCATGTTGCTGCTGCAACTGTTTTCCTCCCTTTCCTTTACTTGAACCACTTTGGTCTCTTCTCGGGATGCAATTGCCAGCAATGGTCCTCATCATGCCCTTCTTTCTTGCAATGCTTGCAAGAGGGTTTCTCTTCCTTTCTTGCCACTGAATTTGCCTTCTTTCCATTCCACTTCCTTTTGTCCTCTTTTCTTGAAGACGATTCCCTTGATACACCAACCCCTGTTTTCCCTTCTTCAATGTATGTAGCTTGAACATAAACCTCATCAAGATTAGTAGGTCCAAACATAAATACAGTGTTTCGAATATGTGCAGGTAAACCTCCTATATACTTCATCTGTGTTTCTTGGGTATGTAAAGGAATATCTAACATCAATGCCATTTTACAAAATCCATCTGTGTATTCTTGCATTGTTTTTCCTTTTCTTAGTTTAAGACCTTGCCATTCAATTAAATATTTCTCTTTATAACCCAAAGGATAGAATTGCTTTCTAAGTGCAGAAAGAAAAACTTGCCATGATGGAAATACATTACCCACTTGTTGCATGCTATTTTGCAACTTGCTTTGCCACCAGATGAGTGATGTGCCTGCAAGTCTAAGCGATGCCAACTTGATTTGAGTTTCATCATCCTTGATTTGTTTCACACTGCAATAAACCTCCATCTGTTTGACCCAATTATCAAGTCTCTCTGCATTGACTTCACCATCATACATGGGTAAGTCAAATTTTACATCAAGCTTAAGTAAAGGCATTTCATGTTTATGTTTATGGACATGTTTTCTTACAGTGGATTTAGAACATGAACTTGAAGAATAAGAAGGAGGTGAAGGAGGAATTTCAGGAGGATCGTCTCCTTCTTCACTTTTGACCTTTGAAGATTCACCTAGATTCGGTCTCTTCCATTCTAAGTAATCCTTATACAAAACCTTCATCATCTTCGACATGGAGAATAAATTTTTTCGAAACTCTTTCTCATGATGAGAAAGTCCCTCTTCCAATGCCATCTTCTCACTTTGAGAAGTTCTCTTTCTCAATCCAATTTCAGGATCCTCTTCAACAAGCTGGCCTTCACCATGATACAACTTTTCCCTGGTAATCATGCAAATTCAACAACCAACCTTCAACTAGCTCTGATACCATTTGATCCGAAAAGATCTTTTAAACAACAATGGTTGAGTTATTATGCATGAGTTATTTTACCATTTAAGAAACTAATGAAAGAGGAAGAATTAAAGAGGAAACATAACAACCATAAGATAATATACAAATCTAAAAAGAAGAATAAAGAAACAACAAACCATAACAAGAGAAGTTGATAACAGAGTTCGACAATCTCGCCTACATCTCCGGGCCTTTGTCTCAGTGGGTGAGGCTTTCTTATTTATGTTATAATCTTTAAAAGTACATCATAACAGTGCCAAAAGTATAAAAAACTGATCTGGTTGTGTTCTACCAGATCTCAAGAACCCAACAAAACTGACGACACTGAAATCAGACGAAAGAAGCTCCCAGAAATGGCTTGCAAAGGTGCTCTTCTCAATGACTTCCCTGCATAAAAATGGATTTGGGTCAACAATTATTTAACATTTCTCTATTCTGAACCTCCCTCCATGGCTTCAAGAACCTTTGGTTTATATAGGCTTGAAGTTGGAAACAAACTCCCAACTTCCCCCCAAGATCTAGCCTCAAAAAGGGTCCAATATCCCCCAATATTGGCCAAAATCTCTCAAAACTGTTGAGAAAATCACTAAACAAATCATAATACAATGTTGAAAAACCCGCTTTTACAAAATATAAGGGTGCAGCCTCCAAACTCCGCGCTCTTGGGGATATGGGCGCGCTTCATGTGGAAAGGTGCTAGCAGTTGTGCGCTGGCCCCCTTGATCTCTTGGCTCTGGTCATATGTGCTTGGCCCACGTGGCCTCGGGCTTATTCTTTCAACGCACCCTATACCATTTAGGCCCTAGTCATAGCCGTTGGTTATGCCCCTGGTCGACGGGCTAGCCCGACCGACCGAGGCTAACCCTTAAACTTCCATGCAAATTGATGGAGGTCCGGCTGACATGTATCAAGGTCGCGCTTAACCGAGGGCTAGTCAAACTGTAACAAATCCCGTGCCTATACAAACAATGATCATAGTACACGATCGCATTGGTAAGTTGCGTTGGGGGCTGGGGCTAGGCCCCAACCCTTACTCCGCCCAATGTAACACTTGTGCAAGTTTAAATACAACATTCAAACTATGGTTTATAAGTAGCATAGTAGGCGGGCTGGTAGCCCTACCTTGCCAAAGCGCCGCCACAACCGGAGGTCACGAGTTCGACCCCGGTTGACTCTAAAATTTTTCCAATATACCAACCAATAAATGGGTGGCACGTGGCAGCCCATGATTGGGCCACATGGCACCTTACCACTTGCCAACAAATTGCCACGTGTCAAATGTCGATTCATCCAACTGTCAACATGTGTCTTCCCAGCCAACACCCACCGTACCTTCCACGTCAGCCAGCTAGCCCGTTTCGTACAGCTGTATGGCCTTGCCATGTCAGCCTGTGCCACATGTCACCCTTGCAGTGGTGCCACATGTCACACCCTGACTTGTCCACATGTACCTGTCCACGTCAGTGCTAAGGCACCTTGCCACTTCATCTGTACGGTCGTACGACCTGTACAGTTAGCTGCCACGTTAACACTGTATAGACTGTACATATTGTACAGTCATCAAATTTTGCTTTTTTGGAAAAATGAGTGAATCACGATATCTTGGTCATACAACGTCCGTTTGAGCCTGTTCAAGTTGCGTTGGGTTCGTATCGACGAGGCCTACACACATGTCTGTTTTGAAGCCATTATGAGCACTTTGAGTTTTAGGCCTTCCTCGACCCATTTTGGTCCCAGGATCCAATTTTGGATCACTCCTCCAGGATGAAATGATCATTGTCTTGTGTCGTGTTCAGTACCAAACGTCATAGCCAAAATTAGAACTGTCACCTGATTTTTTTTCACCTTCTTTTTACATTTAAATCTGAGTCTAGAAGCAGAAATCCATTTCCCTCTGCATTGCCATATTTATATCCAAGCAAAGGATTAAATTATCACCAGACGTGAGGCGATGAGCAGTGTGAGGATGTCGTTAGCATG
>JASDQU010439744.1:58499-69881 GCA_032191745.1 Picea mariana | reverse complement strand
TTGGAAAATGACGCTTCCCACCCTCTCGCTTCATGCAACATTTGTTTGATGATTGATCATGTTGATCATTGATATGTAGTAGGCCAATAGCTTGTAGCATGTTGTTTTTTAGACTCTAGAGGCCATTTAGAGCTTCATTGATTATGTATTTTATTTCTGATATGTATTGTACTTGGTGACATTCTGATATATTCACCCTTACATGGTATATACATGAGCAGACTTTCTATATTTTGTCTCTAGTGGTTTGGAATCTCTAAAATATATTTTTTCATTAAAATGTTAATATTTTATATATTTTTTAGTAAATCGAATCATAAAATTCAAATCGGTCTCAATTTCGAACTGAGTCTGAGTCAATTTCGATTTGACCCTCAGTTGATTTCAAGGCCAAGTCTGAGTTTTAAAACATTGCTCTAGATAAGGTGGAGTCATTACCAAAGGTATCATCCTACAAACTACATCACGATATGTGTAACAAAGACGCAATCCGTGCGGTCCAAGAAGTCTCTATGAATACCTCAAGAGAACCTGCTAAAGTGGCCAAGAAGGGTTTTGAAACCCTATAATAGCCATGATCTAGAAAATGTCACCGCCAAGCAATCCTCTGGATGGATAGAACTAGCCTCGCCCTAAAAAGCTGCAGATTTCTTGCTGGAAGAGAGCCAAAAAAGGAGTGTGTTTCCATAGAAGAGGGCACAAAGAGAGTGAGAGAGAGAGAGAGAGAGAAAGAGATAGAAACAAGGATCAAATGGAACCACCAACAAATCCCAAATCAGCTTGAACCATAAGCACATCTTAAGGAGACGAGAAGATGAACCCATAACAGCATGAACGAGAGAAACACAAGATATGGTGCTCGTAAGCTAATGAATCATGCCCACAAGCTAAAGAATCAATTATTATGAATCAATACAATGAGATTATACAAATGAGAACTTGAACTGTATTAATACACAGCTCATGTGAGGTGTCCTTTCCATAAGGGAGGTGTCCTTCCTAGAGGGGGTTATGGACCCACAAAACAAGAACACACCCCAAGAGGGTGACTAGGCCAACCTAGTCAAATATATAAAAAATACAATAAAGCGGACGTTGAGCCATAAATGACCACATGTGAAGATTACCATCATTTCAACAACAGCGAGGTTATCGGGCTTGTGTTAACACGAGACCCAGGTTCATAACCCACTAAGTGAGTGCGGATGAAGCCAGGTACAAGTCCTGGGTTATTTTGATGGAATAAAAACACCCCTCATAGCACAGCAGCTTAGGCAAAGGATAAGATACTATAATTAGCGTTTCCAACATTTACAGAAAAAGGACAAATCTTTGTTTTGTTTTGTGTTTTCTGTGCCTTTCATAGACAAATGACAACGTATGACTCGGTCAATTTAACTTACATTTGACTCGTGAGCTGAGTCATACTCGCAATACTAGGGGTATGCTTCAAGGCTGAGTCAAGAGCTAACTCGACTTGGTTTCCTCAACGAACAGAATCAAACTCTGGAGCTGACTTAGTCTCTGAAACCAGTCTCGCATTGATTGTATGCTGATTTGTGTCAACGGAGTTTGAGCCCTCCCACAAAACAAATGTGACCACTATTCTACCAAAATAAATGGAGTGGGCTAACTCGGGAGCAATCTTCCCTCCCGAGTTAYTTTTCCGGCACGTTTTCTGRCGATATGGTTTTAAATTTCTGGTCGATTTAGAAGTCTGGTTGATTTTCTGAGCATCTGGGTTTGTTTAAAATGAGGCAAAACCCCCGGGTTAAGGTTATGAAATGCATGAAACTTTGATCCATGCCAAACTCAAACTACCCCTGAAAATCTGGCCGGAGCCCTTTTTTGCCTAAAAAGAGGGAAGATTGTTCCTGAGATAGCTTACTCCAAAACAAATTTATTTTTTGGACAAGCTAACAGTACTATTCAAGACCACTACAAACGGATAGATGATTTAAACTCAGAGTCTTATTTCTCCAGAGCTTTACACAGAAACCTGTCAGAGATCTTCAGTAAATTTCTATTCTATTCAAATTTAGTGAAGCACTAGCTTTGCCTCACATTGCCAAAAGTTGCTCAAATTCCGTCAAGAAATTTGACAGAACCTGTACTGCTATTTACAAGAACAAAATTAATCCTCAGGGTTCGGTTTGTGAGTTCAATTATTTTTTCGCCATCCGGAGGCCACAAGTTCAATTCATATGAAGTGACTTGGACACAACAAAAATAAATCTCGTCCAAACCCTAGGTTAACATTTTAATGGTAAATTACACGGACTTGCCTTGACATGATCCAGTGTATATTGGAGCAAATTGAAATCAGTTTACATTACAGAACGGAAAATCTCAGTATTCAAATCTAAACGATAAAAAGTACCTTCTCAACGAGATTGCTGTCGTTTAAAGGACAATATCGCTGATTTCTCGTGGAAAACGGTGTCAGTTGACGTAGCTAAGGATCTGGCGCGCATAGACTAAGAATCAGACTACTACAGATCGCCGAAATATGGTCCGTAGAACGCTCGATGGAAGACAATAAAGATAACAGAGATCGAGGAAAGGGCTAGAAATATCTAGATCTACATACGATTGGACGTATATATAGGATTGATAATTTGATTCATACGATGCTTCTACCATATGAACGTATATGTACGTTGAGGTGTCACTGTCAGTCACTGGCGAGTCAATGCCCAGTCAACTGTGGTGCTGTAATCATTAAAGACGTTTGATAGGTAATCATTAAAGACTAGCAACAATCCGACTTACCTTTACTGGAATTCGATGATGCAATTTTTATTATTATTGAGTCGACCAAATTTGTAGATTTATCATTGAAGTGTAGATTTACATTGTGTATATTACTATGTAATTTTTTATTTTTTTTCAGAAGAAAAATGCCTCAAGATTATATAGATATATAAACTTTTTTACATCCACAATATAGAGGTCCCGGGATGATGGGATACTATGTAATTTATTCATATGTAATTTTATTATTGATGTAAGTTTGTGTTTTGGTTTCTTTTGATTTTTTTTGATACTTAATTGATTTGATTTGAGGTTAAGATGGATTTACGCTAGTTTAATTGAAAGATTTTTTATTTCATTGAGGGGTAAAATACATATGCAATATGTATACACATAATTTAACCTTGATTCATTTGAAAGGGTTGGTAGACTGGAATATACCGAGGGAGGATAAAATGGGGTACCTATGGAGGTAACTAAGGGGATAATGAATATAATGTGACCATATTTATGGAATAGACCCACTTGGTAGTTGATGTGTAATAAATAGGTCCACTTTGTAGTTAAGAGAAAATAATATAATGATAAAGGGTAGTTGGCATACACCCCTAGGAATACTCATGAGAAAGTATAAATACAGATGAGTACCATTGTAATTGAGGTAGATATGATGTATTTTTTTGTAGAAAGCATGGTTTGTGGAGTGATTCTTTCAATAAGGAGTATTTTATGGTGTTACCCTACTTTAAAGATTTTCTCTATTGTATTGTATTCTCTATGGTGTGAATGTTTTGGTGTCTTTGCAGTTTAAGGGTTTATATATGAAGTTAAGGGTTATATTCTCTTTTATATTTATCAAGGTTTACTACATAGACACTCTATATATTTATTTGTATATGTATAATGTATATTTGTATATGTATAATGTATATTTGGATATAATGTTCAAATTTATTAAAAAGATTAATATTGATAAGATGCATAATGGTTTTAAAAACATACAAAAAAAACAATGGAGAAGGACGACTTACAACAAAGAATTAGGAGATTGAATCTCAACAAAGTAAATAAAAGAGTCAATTGAGAAGGCAAGTAAGGTGAAACTATTTTACACTTTCTAGAGATATGTTTCATGTTGTTGCTTCTCTTAGTTGGGGATCTAGAGCATTTGTGAGGTTATATTTTCCTCATTTTTCTTCTTGAGGTCTTTCCACTGAATTGGGTGATTTGAGGTTAGTGAAGGCTTTAGTAAAACCCATAGTCAATGCTTTTGGATATGATCAAAGGACCAATACCCTTTCCAAGTCTAAGTTGTCTTATTCATGTCTTCTTAGCTTCATCCCCCAAGGGATTTTCAGTGTTAATATCATGTATATAAGGGGTTGTGATCCAGAATATATTTGCAGAACGAAATGAATACAGATTATTATCAAAAGATGTTTAACATAGAATAACAGATATATAGTAAAATCGGTTTCTATTCAACAAGGAAATAAGCTGAAACTGTAAAATGCAGTGGAAACAAACTTGTTAGAATGGTGGCGGCTTATCTCTGAGAAGAGATGTGACGGTTGTGCTCATTCGCAAGAACATGATTACAATGAGGCTCTGAAGGCTTGTTTACAATAAAAAGGAATGTCAAAAACCCTAGACATCCAAAAAATCTAACCCTAGGAGATGAAGCGCCAAAATTCATGTGGGCCCCGTTTGGGTAAGTTAGTACATCAACTTTTCAGGGTCATAACTTTTGCATACGAACTTTGTTTTATGTGCACGATAGCTCGATGGAAAGGTCTATCCTAGGACTACACATTTTGTTGTTATATATCAAAGGTTAAACTAACCGTGGTGAGCCCTAAAAAACGTTGTTTAGGGCCTCAAAACGACCCCACAAGTCGGGGACCCGAAAACTAGGGGAAAAACTGCCAAAGTGGAAAACTGCAAAAATGAGCCAGTTGGAATAGGTGGGAGGCCACCGACATCCATCTGGATCATGTTGGAAATTATTTTGGCATCATTGAATCCATGTTGTTCTCCCCTACCTTAAAAAGAAAAATTGAAACATTTGTCAATGTTCTAGGCTTTAAGTTGTCTGCATCCTTTCTTAAAGGTGCCACATGAGGATTCCATAGTCCCCTATGGTTTCTGCAGATGTCTGACAAATGGACTAGTGGGTCACAGGTAGTGGGTTTCTTAGTATTGCGAGGTGTTTTGGTTATGTAGTAATGCTTGCCAACATGGAGAGACATTAGGCCTAGATGGTGTCACAAGTAGATCTCACTTGGGCTGATGAGGATGAGTTGTGGGCCATCGAAGGTATTTTTCTCGCGGATGAGACATATAGACTTATGTACGATTGCCAACGTCAAGTGACTGTTGCACCAGTGTCTGAACCCCCGATCGTAGTTAAGTCCTTATTTCCTCCCCGACAGATCACACTAGATGACGGCAGAGGCTACACTTTGCAGTAAAGTCTACAGCTCAAACTCGACAGGTGCCCCCCGCTGTTAGCAGAGACAAACCACCTGGCACTTGTCACGTGACTAACACGAGCCTGGATATTAATCGACACTTGGGAGGATCCTCTCAAGAAGACCGCACATTTGTTTCTCCTAAGCCCGACCCTCTTCCCTGTTTTGGAGTCTTTTCGTCGAACTCAACTGCACAAAACTCTTCTCTTCGTGTTAATGGTGTAGGTCGTAACAGGGCTAATGGTAGCTCGGATCGTTTAAACTGCAAGCTAAAGTGTTTGAAAGTGCATGAGTGTAAACCCAGTTGTGTCCTCAACCGAGACATTGCAATGGATAGGGTTGCTAGTCTTTCGGAGAAAGTGTTAGTGGGTAAGTTTTATTATTCTAGGATGAACAAGATTCAATTGTCTTAATGGATTTTAGGATTCTGGAAACCACTTGTTGGCTATTGTCCTAGGTTTAGCTTACTGTCAAACCACTGGTTGTTTTTTCATTTTCTTTCTGAGTGTCATCTTCTGAGAATTTTGGGTTCTCCATGGATCATTGGAAGAGGCATTTTGATGTTAAAATGATGGTATCCGGGTTTCAACCCACTCTTGGAAAACTTCTCGAAAATAAGTTTCTAGATGCTGCTTCTTGATTTTCCTATTGAATTTTTTTCAGTCAGAATCTTCGAGGCAGTTACAAATTCAGTTGGAAAATTTATTTTCTTTGACGAGCACTCGCTCCATTGGAGTAATAAAAGGCTCGCTTGGGTTTTGATTGAGTTAGACTTGGAAAGAGGTTTACCATATGTAATTGACATCACCATTGGGGATACACGCATCATTCAATCTGTGGACTTCTGGAAGGAACCTTTCGCTGCCACTCCTGCTGGTAAACGAGCCACCTTAAAGCAAAATGTTTAGTTTCCAGGGAGTGAAAACACGACATTGGGCAACCATTGACAGGTTTAGACCAAGCTGAAGGTACACTTTCAGGCCCCTTCGACAGTGGATCTTTCTTAGGTAAAATGCATCTCTTATTTACTTCATTCTTTAGTAAACTCTCCTCTGATGAGCTTGGTTATTTAAAAAGTAACGAAAGGTGGGTTTTAGATATATTCGGAGATTTTTGGGACTTGCTAATGAAAATTTTCAAAAATTTGGGCCTTAGTCATGAACTAAACTCCATAGAAATATATTTTGATAGCCATGGGGATACACAACCTAATACCCCCACAGTTTTTATTTCGTATGAAGTTTCGACCTCCTTTATTTTGGGTCCAGAGAAGGGTTCTACTATAGGCAGAAGTTTGTTGATAGGTGGAATCTCTACTTCAAATCCTACTACTAAAGATACAGATGTCTTAGAGAACTCCACAGGTGGTGTTTGTTCAGTTCTGGATCCTGTCCCTAGTTCGGAATCTGTTAGATGTCCCTTTTTTTGCCCTCCTTTTGACACACACAACCTTATTCCCAAGATTGTTGAGACGTCATCTCCCATGCCTCTTTCCATATCTAACCAAACTACTTTACTTCCTCCCGCTTTGGATCGCTCAAATGTAACTATCCGAAAAAAGGCCAGACCCTGCAACCCTAAGATTCCCCCCGGGGCCACTGAGAGTGGTTTGGCACAATTTAGTGAGTTGTCCCATGTTCTTCTAGATCTTGACAGTACACAGAAAAATTGTTCTCCCCGATTCCTTGGACCCTATTCCAGATAAGGTCTCCCACTCGGCCCTTAGAGCAAGCCAACTAACCTCTCTTGTTACCTTATGACTATCTTATCCTTCAATATCTAAGGGTTTTGGGGACCCTTAAAAATTGCCTCCCTCAAAGAACTTTTGAAACAGATTAATCTTGACATCGTTTTTCTACAAGAAACTTTAGTGGTTGGTGATAAAGCTAAACATCTTTTCCTCCAATGTTTTCCTTCATGGAATGTAGTTGCTTTGGATCCTTGTGGAAGCTCGGGTGACTTGTTGAGTGGATGGAACCCAAAAATTGTTGAGCTTTGTGCTTTTGGCACCTCTGCAGGTATTTATCTAGAAGGCAGA
The DNA here is from genome assembly GCA_032191745.1 of Picea mariana. Taxonomy (NCBI): domain Eukaryota; kingdom Viridiplantae; phylum Streptophyta; class Pinopsida; order Pinales; family Pinaceae; genus Picea; species Picea mariana. The sequence goes on along the minus strand of JASDQU010439744.1, from coordinate 62,618 downwards.
TTCACGCAGTCTGTGGAAAAGGTTAAATTTCTCAATTGTTACGCTCCCTATAAAGAAAGGGAACTATTCTGGCAACTAATTATTGAATCTGGATTACTAAGAGAAGAAGGAATTATAGTGGGTGGTGACCTCAATTTTAGCCTTTCCACCAGGGAGGTGTGGGGAGATTCGACCAAAAGTGACCCTCTTGCAGACTATTTTTCAAGCCTCATACAATCTTTCGGTTTAGTGGATATAATTTCATCTAAAATGGCTCCTACTTAGACGAATGGGAGAACATGTACAGCTAGTATTTCAAAAATACTAGATCGTTTTCTTCTTGAAGAATCCCTTATTGGCAACCATAGTAAGATCAGATCATGGATCGTCAATTCTATCATTTCAGACCATAATCCGATTTGCTTACAACTAGAATCATCTACCCTTAAAATTGCTCCCCCCTTTAAATTCAATAACTCTTGGATCACTGATCTGGAATTTACCTCCCTTATTAAGAAGACGTGGCATACTATGGATAATTGGGCAGACCCTTCAGCTATTCAACTGCTCTATGCAAAATTGAAGAATTTAAAGAAAGTAGTGGTTCTCTGGCAGAGGGATAAAAAAACTCAATTACAATCAAAACTACACCATATTGAAGTTAAAATGGCATATATATTTGAGAAGTGCCTGTCTCAGGTGTTTGTTCAGGAAGATCTGGATATCCTAAGGGCACTAAAACTAAGGAAGGAAATGATACTTTCTATAGAAGAATCAACTTGGAGGCTTAGAAGTCGGGCTATCTAGCTTAATAAAGGTGATAAGAATACTAAATTTTCATAAGTTTGCCTCACAAAGAAGATCACAAAATATTATTTGGGATATAGTAGATGATGCTGGTGTTCGCCAAACAATTGATAATGAGATTAAGAAGATCGCATATAAACATTTTAAAGATCAATATAGTGCAATAGAGGCAGAGGACACATGTAACCAACTCAAGGTCCTTGAGAATGTGCCAAAGTTTTTTAGTGAGACAGAAAGTGATGAGATTGGTAATGCTATCACTTTAGAAGAAGTTAAGGAAACTGTTTGCACTATGCCAAAGGATAAAATCCCTAGCCCAGATGGCTGGACTCAGGAACTCTTTCAGACTTTCTTTGAGATTTTGGGGGAGGATCTACACAAGGCCGTCAAAGAATCCAGATGTTCTAGCATTATTCCGGGTGCACTCAATGCTACCTTCTTTGCTCTTATACCCAAGGTAAGCAAACTAGACTCATTTCATGATTTCAAGCCAATTTCCCTCTGTAATTTTGTTTATAAAGTCATTTCCAAAATCATTGCCACATAGATGAAAGAAAAATTGGCATCATGTATCTCCTATGAACAATTTGGGTTCCTAAAGGATCGTTTAATCTTTGATGTTTTGGGGATAACACAAGAATGTTTGCACACTGCTAAATCTAAGAAGTTAAGCACCATTATTCTAAAGTTGGATTTGAAGAAAGCATATGATAAGGTGAGATGGAAATTTCTAAGAATGTTATTAATTTAGATCGGGTTAAAATCAGAGGTTACCCAATGGATTATGGCTTGTATTACCTCTGTTAACATGGCAGTTTTAATTAATGGCTCCCTGACCGACTTCTTTAAGAGTTATCGAGGGCTACGGCAGGGATGCCCTCTCTCCCCCTTGTTCTTTCTACTGGTTGTTGAATGTTTACGTAGATTATTGAAGAAGGTTGTGATAGAAGGGGCCTTTCATCGACTCAAAGTTACTACAGATACCATAGTCTCACATCTATTCTTTGTTGACGATGTTCTAATTTTAGGTATTGGAAATTATGAAGACTGGATGGAATTCAAAACTATCTTAAATAGTTTTTTTCTTGCCTCTGGTATGGATGTTAACTATCAGAAATCGTGCTTTATTGCATATAACATAGATCCCATCCTGGAAAAAAGGATACATTCATCGTTCAACATACATTTCATCAACATTGAGGAAGGCATGAAATATCTAGGGTTTTATTTAAAACCAAACAACTACGGGGTAGCGGATTAGACTTGGATGGTACAGAAAATTGAGAAGAGAATTGGAAATTGGACCTTCTGATGGATCTCTTTAGGAGGCAGACTAGTCTTAGCGAAATTAGCGCTACAAAACCTCCCTGTATACTGGCTCAGTTTAGTGAAGATTCTTGCAACTATTTTACACAAAATACAACAACTCATGGAAAATTTCATTTCAAGAGGAGCCAACAAAACTACAGGCTTTCACTTAACCAAATGGCAAAACATTGCTAGTCTAAAGGAAAATGGTGGATGGGGTATAAGGAATATTTTCTGGTTTTCCCAATCTTTAGCTGCCAAATCTTGCTAGAGAGGTCTATTTGGCAATAGTATGTGGAGTAGGATCCTTAAAAAAAATATTTAAAAGGAGTTGATCTGACCTCTTGGCTACACAAAGATGACTGTAAGTTCGTAGTTGCCTCTATTATCTCGAAACAATTTATGGCTTCTATGCATATTATTAAGAGATGGTTGGCTTGGAAAATAGGGTGTGGTAAAGTCATTATCGGGAAGGATCCTTTCATAGGAGATAATGCTTCATTCAAACTCTCAGGATCCCTAATTCAACACCTCAACAACCTACATATTTATACTTTAGCATAGGAGGCCTTACTAGATGTACCTGATACTACTCAAAGATGGATAGAGGCCAATCATATTGGACTATCGGGGGACTTGGCAACATAATGGAATAACTTCCTTTTAATACTGAAAAGCAGTGGAATTTCTCTTAATAATTCAAATGACAAGATTGTCTGGTCATGGAACAGGCCTGTGGGAACAATAACTGCAAATTTAGCATATCAGTCCATTTCTACCACTAATCACAAGGAAGGAACTAGATGGTGGTTTAAGGCTATTTGGAATGTTAATATCCCAAGTAAAATTACTTGCTTCATGTGGTTATGTCTGAAGGACTGTATCATCACTGGTGCAAATTATAGGAAACGGGGAGGCATTGGACCTTCAGTTTGCAGTCTTTGTCTCAATGGTGAAGAGACAATTTCACATATTTTAATACTTTGTGAAACCACAGAATTCATTTGTAAATAAATATTAAACTCTCTCAATATCTCAAAATCTTGGAAGTATTCCACTTTGGAAGATAATTTGATGCAATGGTTTACTCAATTCCCAAAGATGAGACATATTCCTTTTCTGGTAATTTGGGGCATCTGGAAGTACAGAAATAAAATCTTATTTGAGAACTGGCGAAGACAAGACTCTGGAATAGTAACAAAAATCTTGCTCACTATTAAGGAACACAATGGGTCAGGTAAAGTAGACAAATTTGATTACATACTTAATCCAATCTTCTTTGATGAAAATCCAATAGGATTCTTTGATGGTGCAGTTGTTGATGATAATTGCGGAGTCGACATATTTCTTAAAATAAATTCAGACCACTTTTATAGGGCTCACTTCGCAGGAGGTAAAGGAAAAAATATTAAAGTTGAAATTATGGGACTATGGACCCTTTTACACTTTGCTTATAGGTTGTCCATAAGAAAAATGATGGTAGCTGGAGATTCCAAGGTGGCCATTGACTGGATTAATGATTACTCAAATTTGAACCTGTTATATTTATCCACCTGGAAAGAACAAATCAGAAGCCTAAAAGAGAAAATTGATGAAATCAAATTCATGCATGTACACCGGAAATTCAACACTGTTGCAGATACACTTTCCAAAAAAGCGCATTGGACAACCCCCTGGGATGGTTTTTTTTTAGAATCCATTAAAGGGAATGTAGTAAATGAAGATAGGTATATGTTATTTAAAGTCAAATATCAATATACATCGACATTAGATGGAAATTTCATTTTTTACATTTTGATAAGTTAAGTACATGGTAATATGTGTAGCAAATAGATGGAAGTCAATAGAATTTTTTTTGAATAGTTTAAAGTATATGTTAAACTATCAAGGCTTTTGAGGTGACTACAAGAGAGCATCAGATTTATCTGATCTATATGTAAATTGAAAGTTCCACTTGATTCTAATAGAATAACAGTGGAACTGTTTTTTTCTGTGTGAAAAAAAAACAAAAGGTTATTTTTTTTT
>JASDQU010439744.1:32359-47365 GCA_032191745.1 Picea mariana | reverse complement strand
CCCTTTTACACTTTGCTTATAGGTTGTCCATAAGAAAAATGATGGTAGCTGGAGATTCCAAGGTGGCCATTGACTGGATTAATGATTACTCAAATTTGAACCTGTTATATTTATCCACCTGGAAAGAACAAATCAGAAGCCTAAAAGAGAAAATTGATGAAATCAAATTCATGCATGTACACCGGAAATTCAACACTGTTGCAGATACACTTTCCAAAAAAGCGCATTGGACAACCCCCTGGGATGGTTTTTTTTTAGAATCCATTAAAGGGAATGTAGTAAATGAAGATAGGTATATGTTATTTAAAGTCAAATATCAATATACATCGACATTAGATGGAAATTTCATTTTTTACATTTTGATAAGTTAAGTACATGGTAATATGTGTAGCAAATAGATGGAAGTCAATAGAATTTTTTTTGAATAGTTTAAAGTATATGTTAAACTATCAAGGCTTTTGAGGTGACTACAAGAGAGCATCAGATTTATCTGATCTATATGTAAATTGAAAGTTCCACTTGATTCTAATAGAATAACAGTGGAACTGTTTTTTTCTGTGTGAAAAAAAAACAAAAGGTTATTTTTTTTTTCAAATATATATTTAATATTATTTAAAATTACATAAAGGTTTCATAAAAAGGTTTATGCATTTAAGTAAGTTTATTCATTTTAATAAATCATGATCTTAAGATTTTAATTTAGCTACAATATTTTTCCCAACAAATTTGGTGTGAGTAAAAATGTTGAATCACATTATCCATATGTGGATTTTATATTTAAAAAAATTGGAAATACTTTGGATAAATATCTTAAATTTAACATAACTCAAGTTAAAAAGGGCATTATAAGTATGTATATAGGGTTTGACAAAATCTCATTAATTAGATCTATTAATATATAATAAAATTTTGGAGTGGGATGATTTTGTAATGTATGTATCTTTGGGGAGAATAATATAGGGTAACTTGGGAGGTACCCAAGGGGATAATAAATGAGACATGGCCATAATCATGGGATGGACCCACTTGTTATTTGATGGGTAATAAATAGGCTCACTAAATAGTTAAGATGAAATAATATAATAATAAGGGGTAGTGGAATAGATCCCTAAGAATACTCAAGAAAAACTATAAATACACATGAGTATTATTGTATTAAGATATGTTGGATGTATTGTTTTCTATCAAGTATGGCTTGTGAAGTGATTCTTTCCATAAAGAGTAATTGATGATGTTATCCTATCTTAAAGGTTCTTCTCTATATTCTTTTGTTCTTCATGGTGTGTATGAATTGATATTTTCTAAAGACAAGGGTTTAATGACAAAATCAAAGCATGGTCTTGATAACTAGTGATAATTTCATGAACTCTCCAGTATTTAGATATGTAACATTATTGAAGTGTTGTTGACAACCAAACATCATAATGAAAAAATCAAAGCATGGTCTTGATAAATAGTGATAATTTCATGAACTCTCCAATATTTAGATATGTAACATTATTTTCCTCTGATTTCTACACACAAAATAATTTTGGTTAAAACGTCTTGAACCCTAATGGAAAAGAGGTATGTTTTAAACACTCGTTTTATGCTATTTAAAGCAAGTGCCTTCTGAATTTTCAGAATGACTTCTTATGAGAAACTTGAGACACCTATAAGGGATAGGGTTGTTGGATGAATGTATCTCTTTTTGTAGGCCCTTGATCCATCTTGTGACTTAAGGATAAGGTAAGGGATAAATCATGCGATCAACTCATTAGCAGGAGTATATATAGTAAGTTTTATACTTGCTTGACCTAAGTTTGTCGAAACTAGGTTGGGTAATCCCAAATATGTTTTCCTTATGTTATAATTGTCTTAAGTTATTCCAAGTGATGCATAAATTGCAACTCTTTTTAAATGTTTATAGTGATTATATGATTCAAACATACTATAGCAAACCATTCCCAGGTGGAAATAAATACAATTGGAAATAAGTATGGACAAGGTGTTAGCCTCCTAGGGGCCTCCTTCCTCAACATTGAGCAACCTCCCCCTTCCCTATACCCTTCTCTTTTGATTAATGAGTATGTACAACCCATTAATCTCTCATGATTTGGTTCTACCCTTGATTTATTTTCTTGGTAGGAAATGGATTTGCATGTATCGCATGAGTAATGGTATAGTTACATCAATGCCTCAATAATTCATTCATTTTCCATGAGGAACACATTTCACCTCCATTGTGCTTTAAGTCTCTCCTTCATCTCATTTTAATCATGGATGGTAGAGTTGTTAAAACAAGGGTGGATAATTCACCGATGCACTATAGCTTCACCAACTGTAGGGATGGAGCAACTTGGAAATCCACTCCATATTCATGAATGGTTCAATAATTTTGTGACGTTGCAAGCTAAGGACTTAGCTCATCCAACATGGAAACTCTCCCACATAAGCATGGTCAAATTTCAAATGAGAAAATCTTTATATATATGTACCATCTGGGACAATGCCTTCAAGAGTGAGATGAACCAATTGTCCTATAGAGGACTACTAGATTTGAGAAGAGGGTRATTTTCCTTCTATAATGCATCTACAAGACCATCAAAGGTAAAAATTTGGACAAAATTGAGCAACAAGRGAAAGAAGTCAAGMAGAAAAWTATTAATTGTCTACAAATCTTAATGGATGRTGTTTATAATCTCTAGCCTMAAAAATGATMATCTCTTTCAAGGCAAGAAKAAGAATTTCAAGAAAATAAAGATTTTKTGAGCAATCCATCTTTCAATTTCAAAGAATCAAAGATATCCTTTGTTGGACAATTTAGTTTATGCGACAACTTGTATTCAACTTCTATGAAAGAATGTGTAAACCAATAATGTGTGTGTGTGTGTGTGGACTTTGTTTTCATTTTTGAATGCTAAAAGAGATGTGGRGAAGTCAACATTAGTATTGATGATAGAATACAAGAACTCCCCTTGTTACCAAAATGCTTTCCCTTTGGTCACCTTAACATCGATAATTACATCCAAAATAACTAAAAAAATAAAATAAAACCTTTCATTTGAATTTTTTAACAAATATCAGTTTTTGAAATATCAATTGTTCTACCACATCAATAACCCACTAACCCTTAATGGCCCTTAACCGACAATTAACCATTGTCCCACTAACCCCTACCCTTAATTGACTAACTCATTGACCACTAACCCCTAACCCATTAACACTTAAACCACTAACCCATAAAGTCTCAACCCCTAACCCACTAAACCCTTTTCCACTAACCTTTGACTCCTTAACACACTAACCCAATAAACTTATAACCATTAACCCCCTAACCCCTAATGTAACACACCCAACCCCCTTAAATAAACTTTTAAGGGAATGGGATATTAAAATTTTGCTTCCCTTAACCATCTCATAATCTATCTTTGGTTGTACTATCATCTTTTTCTCGTCAAGATCTTTCCAATGACTGTAATTTCGCTCAAAACTGAGCTCTAGATTGAAATTTATGGCCTTAAAAAGTTCTCGGATTTTCATTACCCAAGGTCCACCTCATTTCCATGTGGAAATCCACATGGCTCCCTGTCACTCATGTAATCTAACGTGGCATTGATGTGGTGCATATCACTTGGCCCATCAAGCCCTCCGAACCAACTGCTCACTCCAATAGATCTAACAATTCTCAGAGTTGAGTAATCTACAACTCTAATTAATTCAAAGTCTCTATAACACAATGGTTAACTCTTGCCTTCTCTATCTCATGCTAGAGAATCAATTAGGACCCATGGAAACCTACGACCGAGGTTAAGTCTTGCCTTTCTCCGATCGACAACCCAAACAATCTCTTTAGAGTCTTACCTGAACTCTTTGGAGTGTCACTCTGAACCTTTCGGAGTTGTACTCCGAACTCTCCAGGGTCAACTCCGAAGCATTCAACTCTATCTCACGTGGCACCATCGCCACCTAAAATCTGAGACCCCCATGTACCCACCACCTAGGCATCTATTTCCACATGTGCCCGCCACTTGGTACAACATGTGGCACACACGTTCCCAAGAAACTATGCCTCGAAGGGGCCAAAAATTTGTGACACGTGGTACGATATTTACTTGACATGTGGCACCACCTACATCGTGGAACATGAGCTAGGGTGGGTCTACATGTCATCATGGGGTATTTTCTTCGATCTTAAAGATGTTGATACATGTCACAAGCACGTTGGTTTGGATAATGTCATTTCCCTCATCGCCACTCGCCAATAGTATTGTTAGGCCTCTACGATAGATCGTTGGTTATAATCAAATCACCACTCTGGTGCTTATCAATGGGCCATATATTCTATCTATCGGATTCATACTCTGAACCCTTCAAATGATTACTTCAAACCCTTCGAAGTTGTACTCCGAACTATCCAGAGCCAACTCTGAAAAGGGTCAACTCCAATCTGGCTAGACACACATTCATCATGTCGACCAATCGACTATTGACACACGTTTTCATGTTGGCACTCATGTTCAACGTCATCTCGCTCTTCCACCATAACTGGCTAAGTGGGACCTGCCCCCAACCCCCCCCAAATGATCAATAGATCAATAGTTGAGGTTAAACTTTCCCACTTCTAGATCTATGGTTCATACTCAACTTCAAAGTCTCTCATTCAGATATTTTTCTACGACACTCAAGGGTTCCCTCTGAAACTTCCACTCTGAATAGTCCACCGCATTCAACAATTCAAATCTCTCCTATATCATCTAACTTAATCGATGGTTGTGATCTCTCTTAGGTTAATACATTATTTCACAGTGATATAACCACCACTTTGGAGACTTAGCCATTTCTTGATTTCTTTGGGAGTTCAGTCCTGATTTTCAAGGGTTCGAAACCACTCTAAGACCATTACAAGTTATTAAAACTTAAAGGGAAATCTTGCATGATTTGCAGGCTCTCCACACAAGAATACGAAACTCTCAAGTACGCACAGTCCATACTTATTCATTTTCACAATCATCCGCTCAATAAAAAACGTTATAACTTGTCCTCACTTTTGTGCATTCAAACTATGGAATTATAAACAAATGAGTTTCTTCTTAAATTAAGACATTTACATATGCATACAAATATATCATTCATAAGTAGTTTCAGTAAAGATAAACACTTATATGGTAAGGAATTTTCCAAATACGAATGACTGAGAGATGATGCCTTTCCTCCCAACCTTAGGCCTTGTTGTAGAGTAACTTCCTATAGCATGCCACCCATGTGCTAAGACATGATACGACCAAGGAAACTGACTCAGCAAGGTTCTGAGTTTGTGATGATCCAAGAAGGTTATTCTCCTTCCTCCTCTAATATAATAGAAGTTTCCACCTCCCATTGAGTTTCAAGTCTCCACAGGTTTATCAGTTGGTTTATCAACTGGATTTCCTCTTCCCAAGGAACTCCCTTCTCTGCTCAACGGTCCCTCAATGACATCCCCTTACCAATGCCATTTTTTGTCTAGTAAACACCAAGTTGCGACCCACTAATGCTCCAGTTTGGGATCCGGGTCTTCTATGTTCAGGGTGATCATCAACAACTCAGATAAGCTTCATGTTTTCCTCTAGAAATCTCTTGTTTTCATTATTTTCCTCAATCAGCACCTTCGAACCTCGACGTTATGTTCTCTCTTGCTCGTCTATGTATCTTCCGCACCTCCTCTGGTGTGTCTCTCTCACATGTTTGATGTTTTTTTCCTCCTATATTCCTCTTATATATCACCTCAATATTTTTGTGACTTCCTGCAGACATAACCTGAAATCTGCAATTCCCAGTCTGAAGGGGCAGTTCTTGTTGGGTATGTGTTATATTCTTTACATGTGTGTGTGTGGTCGTGTAAGATTCGACAACTGCGTCTGACGATCCCAACTTCCTTCTCCCTTGGTGTCATGTGCACCAAGTGCTTTCCTAGGAGGTCCTAGGGGGGTAGGTTTGGCCTCCCCTGGTTATGCACAACATTCGGGGCAACGCCCTGAAATTTGTTTTTGGGCGGTTTTTGCTATTTTAGCGGATTTTGCTATTTTTAGTGGTTTTCTAAATTAATCCTGGATTAAGGGATTAGGGTTTTGGTAGCTACGGAATACCTAAAACATTGTATATATTGTATGGTGAATGGTGAAATTAATACAATGAAGAGTTGAAAGGTACGGCACCAAGGAAGGCTAGTTTTCTCCCGGTTAAGGGTTTCCAGCGTAAATCTTTGTGTACTATGTGTATGAGCCATTTATTAATTTATGTTTTGCTTAAGAATATGTATTCATTGCTTTACTTCATAGGTTTAAAACTTACAGTTCTGTGGTATCCCCCTGTCAATTGTTCAATCAGTTTTTCTCTCTGCATGGGTCAACTTCCAATAGTCATTAACTTCCCCAACCACCTCTACAACTTCTTTTAATGGTCATTTGGTTCTCGTATACATCTGCTATGTTGGTAGGTGTAGCTTTATGGTTGTAAGCCTAAACTAGCTTGCTATGCAAGCTTCCTATTTTCTTCACTGGTACATTTTAGCTCCACTTCACTCAACTATTCAATTAGTCCCTGGCTCATCAATTTCCTTTGGTGTATCATGGCCAGTACAATCAAGGTTGTTCCCTCTCAGTCATCGGTTTGGTGTTTATATTAAATCAAAACATAATTACATGTTTCATCACATTAATATATGAAGTTTGTGCATAATTACAGTCTTGGGGGGAAATGGGGTGTTACATTTCCCTCCCCCTTAAATAAAAATTGTCCTAGGTGTTTAAAACACCATGTACATAAATTATACATTGAATAAAAATGGGTATGCCATTTTCATGGCATCTTCCAACTCCCATGTAGTTTCATCTGCTCCAAAGTGATTCCATTGCACTTTCACCTGCACGATGGCTCGGTTCCAGAGCATAGTTTCTTTCATGTCCAGGATGCATTGAGGTTTTGGATGGAACTCTCCCTATGTTCCTCATGTATTACATTCCAATCAATAACATGATTAGAATCATGTACATATTTCTTTAACAAAGACACATGGAATACATTATGTGTTCTAATAGTAGGTGGTAAAGCAATTATGTATGCTATTGGTCCTATTCTCTCTAGGATTTCAAAAGGTCCACTATCGGGGAGCCAAATTAGCACACATCTCCATTTTCAGGGAGCTTCTCTTGGGTTTCACCTGAAGATACACGTGGTCTCCTACTTTGAATTCTATGGGGGTTCTTTTTCTATCATCATAGCTCTTTTGTCTATTCTAAGCAATCTTCAGATTCTGCCTTATCTTAACTATGGTCTATTCTATTTCTTTTAGCAATTCAGGTCTAAGTGTGATTTTTTCCACTGGATTGTCCCAACTAATCGAAACTATGAACTTTCTGCCATACAGAGCCTCGAATGGGATCATCTTTAATGATTCTTGATAACCATTGTTGTATGCGAACTCTACCAAAGGTAGATATTATTCCCATTGCTTGGGTTGATGCATAATATGCATCTGTAACATATCTTCTAACACTTTGCTCACCCTTTTGGTCTGACCATCTATTTGATGATGATAGGCCTTTCTAAATGCCAATTGCATTTCTAAACCTACAAATAAGTTTTTCTAGAAATTCGAGGTGAACTTAGCGTCTCTTTCTAAAATTATGGTTTTAGGTAAACCGTGCAATCTGAATATTTCTTTATAAAAATGTTGGCAATGTTTATGGCTTTATAAGTAGATTTTATGGGAGTGAAATGAGACACCTTGTTCAATTTAACTACTACAACCATGATTGCATCATGTTGTTTGAATGTATTTGGTAAACCTGTGATGAAATCCATGGAAATCACTTCCCATTTCCATTTTGGTATCTGTATAGTTTGCAATAGTCCAGCAGGGTGTCGATGCTCGACTTTTACCTATTGGCACTCCAAGAACTTTGCAATGTAATGAGAAATTTCTTACTTCATCCCAGGACAATAATACAGTTGTCTAACTGATGTTACCATTTTTTGGTAGCTAGGGTGACCTACATATGGTCTCTTATGGAATTCATCCATAATCAAGTGCCTCAAATCCGCTAAACTAGGAACATACATCCTGTTATTATACAACAATAGATTATCAACCCTTAGCCGATATCCTTCATACCTCTTTTCCCTAGGCTCTTGTTGCAACCTCTCCTTCACTTGATTGAAGAAATCATATTCCGGCAAGAGGGTCTTAATCCTCTATTGAATGTTAGACTCTCCTACACTTGTTGTTGCTAAGTGTATTATCTCAACGCTTCGGCTAAGTGTGTCGGCTACTTTGTTCCATTTCCCTTTCATGTGTATGATTTCGAAGTCAAAATCACCGATCAACGCCATCCACCCGGTTTTTCTAGTGTTCAACCTCAATTGGTCAAATAAATACTTCAGAACATAATGGTCAGTCATGAGGATAAATATCTTTCTAAGCAGGTAATGTCTCCATGTCTTCATCGCATATATAATTGTTGCAAGTTCCATGTCGTGGGTGACATACTTCTTCCCATGTTCATTTAGCTTACGTGATTCATAACAAACCACTTATCCATCTTGCATGAAAAATCCATTGATTCCTTCTTTTCAAGCATTTGTGCAAACCAATAAGGCTTTTTTCTGGGTCTGCAATCTTCAACACAGTGGCATTAGTCAATACTTGCTTCAGTTGTTGGAAGCTATCTTCGCACTTTGGTGACCACACAAAATTCTTCCCTTTCCTTTGCAATGAAGTAATAGGGTTATCGATCTAGGAGAATCCATTGATGAACCTTTTGTAATATCTAGCCAATCCCATGAAGGATATCACTTCTGTCACATTTCTAGGGGAAATCCAATCCATGATTTCCTTGATATTTGAAAGGTCTACTACCACTCCTTCAACTGAGATTACCTGGCCCAGATACTGGATTTCATTTTTAAAGAAATCACACTTGTTGAATTGGCGTACAACTAGTGTTCTCTTAACACATGTAGCACCATTCTGAGGTGTTCTTCATGCTCCTCTCGGTTCTTGGAATACACCAAAATTTCATCCACAAATACTAAGACAAACTTGTCTAAATACTTATTGAGCAGACTATTCATCAAACACATGAATGTGGCGGGTGCATTTGTAATCCCAAATGTCACCACAACAAACTCATAGTGCACATACCTTGTCCTAAAGGTTGTCTTTTGGATGTCCTCATATTTAATGTTGACTTGGTGATATCCCGACTCAAATCTATCTTTGAGAAAATTGTAGTCCCTCTGAGTTGATCAAAGAGATCCTCTATTCTAGGAAAATGGTATTTATTCTTGATGGTCATCTTGTTCAGCTGCCTATAATTGATGCATAGTCTCAAGGTACCATATTTCTTCTTTAAAAATAGGGCTAGTGCTCCCCATGGAGACACACTTAGCTTGATGTAACCTTTGTCCAACATTTCTTTCAACTGCATTTTCAATTCCACCAACTATGGTGTGCTCATCCTGTAAGGAACTCTCAATGTAGGCACTGCTTCAGGCACAAGATTGATTGAAAAATCAAGATATATTTTCAGAGATAATCTAGGCACCTCCTGAAGAAACACATATCTAAAATCCCATAGCAATGGGTGATCTTCATCCTTAAGCTCCTTGCCTTCTATCAAGTATAATACTTGTATGGAATACAAGGAACACCCCTTTCTGCTAAACTTCTTAAGTTGTAATGATGATATTTGCCTCATGAAGACTGACTTCTAAATGCCTTGAAAAATTCTTGTATTTCCTTTCTCATCTTCACATTCTAAAATTTTATCATAACATTTTAATTTTTCCTTTTGGGAAGCTAACCAATCCATGCCCAAAAACACATCATAAGAACCAAAGGGTAGGATATTCAGAACTGCTTGGGTCTGAAATCCATCCATCCCAATTGGGAAAGCTTCAACTACCTTTGCCACCTTCCTCTTTATTCCAGTGGCTAACTGAATTAACCATGCTTTGGTGTTCTTATTTTTTTTTAATGAACATGCCTCAACCACCCGAGGTGAAATATAACTAAGATTATATCCTGGGTCAATTAAAATAGAGATTGATCGTTCAGTAACAATACCTTCCAGTTCCACCACAGAAGCTTGGTGGTATGCTTGTCGATTTTCTATCGCTGCATAGATTCTTGGCACACTCCTGGATACATCGTTGATTGTAGTTGCCTCCTACACATTATACACTCTTTGATTGTCATGTTGTTGGTGGGGACAATCCCTCAACAGATGTGGCTCTCCACATCCCCAACATTGCAAAGGTCCTTTCTTGGGATCCTTTGTTCCTTCCCTTTCTTGCTCTATTGGTTTATTCCTACTTTGAGATGGAAAATTGTGTTGATGCACACTCATTCTTGGTTGACCCAATTGTGCATCGCTCCCATAATTCTTGCGGGGGAAAGAATTGAACACTTTCTTCTGGAATCCACTCTTATCCTATCTTTTCCAATCTTTGGAAGACTCATGCTTATGCTTAGACTGATCGTAGCAGCATTTGGCCTTCTGAATGGTGTCCTCCAATGTCTTGGGTTTGTCAAACTCAATTTGATCTTGATATGACTGTGGAAACCCAATGAAAAAATGTTGGATTCTCTCCTTCTCATCCTTAAGGTAGGGAACATACCTCAACAACTCCATAAATATTTTTGCATATGTATCCAAGGTAATTTATCTCAACTTAAGCTCATGGAATTCCTTTATCTTGTCATCATAATACTTTTTAGATAGGTAATATTTACAAAAGTATTTCTCAAACTATTTCCATGTCAATTATTTCCTTTATCCTTTTGATTTCCTTGATGTCTTCCCACCAAATGGAAGCCCCTCCATTCAGGTTAAACACTACAATCCTTGCCTTGGTATTGTCAGAATAATTATCTACCCGAAAGTACTTTTTCAAGACAAATAGTCATGCTTCGACTTCTTCTCCTTTCTTTATCTCTCCATCAAAGGTAGGCATCTTAGCCTTCTTGAATTCTTCAGTCTGAAAACTATGAGAACTCTTTCTCTTTCTCTTCTTAGAAATGTTGGATTCCATGCCATTGTTGGACTATCCTACTAAAATAGTCTTCTGGCTAGAGGACTCCATGGAAATGCCTCCACTTGATTTGCCTTTCTTGGCACCTCGATGCTTCCTTCTGGAAGAACTCCTTTCGACATCGTTGTGAGCCAATCCATGCTTTTGAGCATCCGAAGGGGTTTTCAACCTCTCTAACTACTCTAGTTCTACATTGTTAGGGCCTTGTTGCAAATGTTTTTGAAATTTGGACAGGATATGTAGTAGAACTGCATTCAACTCTGCATATTTGACATGGACTCTCATAAGTCTCTCATTATCTTCCTTCAAAAT
Organism: Picea mariana; assembly: GCA_032191745.1. Classification (NCBI taxonomy): domain Eukaryota; kingdom Viridiplantae; phylum Streptophyta; class Pinopsida; order Pinales; family Pinaceae; genus Picea; species Picea mariana. Next base: position 36,001 of record JASDQU010439744.1, on the reverse strand, counting down.
TCTCACAGTGGCCATCAAATATGGAGGGCTTTCTATGTCCCTCTGACCATCAGACTCTTTGTCTCTGAGGTGCGAGGTGTCATCCATACTACATTACACCATTCACATTTATGACTTCTCAATTCATCGTACCTATTGAAACAAAAATGACCATTATCATTTTATGTTAGTATTTTAAAAACATGCATTTCAGACAACATAAAATCCTTTTTAAACAGTCTTAGGTGGTCTTGGTGACCCATTCAAGCCTAGAGCTTGAACCATGCTCTGATACCACCCTATAACACACCCAACCCCCTCAAAGAAACTTTCAATGGAATTAGGTATTAAAATTTTAATTCCCTTAACCATCTCAAAATCTCTCTTTTATGGTACTATCATCTTCTACTCATTAAGAGTTTTCCAACAACTGTAATTTTGCTCAAAACTGATCTTTGGATCGAAATTTATGGCCTTCCAAATTTCTTGGGTTTTCATTGGCCAAGGTCCACCTCATTTCCACATGCTTCCATGTCACTCACGAAATCTAATGTGGAATTGACGTGGCGCATGCCACCTAGCCCATCGAGCCCTTTGAATCAACTACTCACTCAAGTAGATCTAACAATTCTTGGAGTTGAGTAATCTACGACTCTAATTAATTCAAAGTCTCTATTAGCATGATAGTTAACCATTGCCTTATTTATATTCTACCAGGGAATCAAGTGGGACCCATGGAAACCTACTACTGATATTAAGTCTCACCTATCTATGATCGATGGACCAGATAATCTCTTCGGAGTCTTACCTGAACTCTTCGGAGTGGCACTCCGAACCTTTCGGAGTTGTACTCCGAACTCTCCAGAGTCAACTCTGAAGAATTAAACTCTATATCTCGTGGCACCATCGCCACCTGACACCCAAGAACCCCATGTACCCACTACCTAGGCATCTATTTACACATGTACCTGCCACCTGGTACAACATGTGGCACATACATTCCCAAGAAACTCTACCTCGAAGGGGCCAAAACTTCATGAAACATGGCACAATCTTTACTTGACATGTGGCACCACCTGTGTCCTAGCACGTGGGCTAGGGTGGGTCTACACATCATCACAAGTTATTTTCTTCGATATTACAGATGTTGATACATGTCCCAAGCACATTGGTTGGGATGATGTCAGTTCCCTCATTGCTACTCACCAAGAGTACAATTAGGACTCTATGACAGATCGACGACTCTGATCAGATCACCACTCAGTTGCCAATCAACTATCCAAATATGCCCTCCATCGAATTCATACTCTGAACCCTTTGGAATATTAATCTGAACCCTTTGAAGTTGTACTCTAAACTCTCCAGAGCCAACTTCGAAAATGGTCAACTCCAATCCGGCTAGACCTACACTCTTCCTGTCGACCAATCAACTATTGACACACGTCTTCATTTTGGCACTCTTGGTTAGTGTCACCTCTTTCTTCCACCATAACTAGATAAGTGGGACCTCCCCCTCTATGGTCAACGAACGAGGTTAAACTTTCCCACTTCCAAATATACAATTCATACTCAACTTTAGAGTCTCTCGTTTGGATATTTTTCTACGATGCTCAAGGGTTCCCTCCAAAATTTCCACTTCGAACAGTCCACCACGTTCAACGGTTCATATATCTCCTCTATCATCCAACCTGATTGATGGTTGTGATCTCTCCTAGGTTATTAGAGGATTTCATAGTGAAATAACCACCTCTTTGGGGACTTATCCATTTCTTGAGTTCTTCAGAACTTCAGTCCTGATTTTCAAGGGTTTGAAACTGCTCTAAGGCCATTACAAGTTATTAAAACTTAAAAGGGAAATCTTGCATGATTTGTAGGCTCTCCACACAAGAATATGAAATTCTCAACTACAAATAGTCCATACTTATTCATTTTCATAATCATCCACTAAGTAACAAACAATATAACTTGTCTTGACTTTCATGCATTCAAACTATGGAATTATAAACGACTGAGTTTCTTCTTAAATTCATACATTTACATATGCATACATATATATCATTCATAAGAAGTTTCACTAAAGATAAACACTTATCTAGTAAGGAATTTGTCAAATCCAACTAACTGAGAGAGGATGCATTTCCTCCCAACCTTAGGCCTTGTTGTAGAGTAACTTCCTACAACATGCCACCCCCTTGCCAAGCCATGATACCTCCAAGGAAACTGACTCAATAAGGTTTTGAGTTTGCGATGATCTAGGAAGGTTACTCTCCTTCTTCCTCTGATACAACAAAAGTTACCACCTCCCATTGAGCTTCGAGTCTCCACAGGTTTATCAGGTGGTTTTTCAACAGGATTTCCTCTGCACAAGGGAGTCCCTTCTCTTCTCAACAGTCCCTTAATGACCTCATTTTACTAGTGTTGGTTTTTGTCCAGTAAGCACCAAGATGCGGCCCACTAATGTTCAATTTTGAGATCCAAGTCTTATTTGTTCAGGGTGATCATCAACAACTTAAAACAAGATTCATGTTTTCCTCTAGAAATCTCTTCTTTTATTTATTTTTCTCAATCAACACCTCTGAACCTATGCACTATGTTCTCTCTTTCTCATCTTTGTATCTTTTGCACCTCCTCTATTGTGTGTCTCTTCCATGATTGATGGTGTTTTCCTCCTCTAGTCTTCTTCTCTATCCCATCGGGATTTATGTGACTTCCTGTAGATGTAACATATAGTCTCCAATTCCCAGTCTGAAGGGGTAGTTCTATGGTATCCCCCTATTAGTTGTTCAATCAGCCTCTCTTTGCATGGGTTAACTTCCAATAGTCATTAACTTTCCCTACCACCTCTGTGACTTATTTAATGGTCACATGGTTTTCATATATGTATGGTATGTTGGTAGGTGTAACTTATGTTTTCAAGCCTAAATTAGCTTGTTATGCAAGCTTCCTATTTTCTTCACTGGTACATCTCAACTCCACTTCACTCAATTGTTCAATCAGTCCCTGCATATTCAATTTTCTTTGGTGTATCATGGCCAGTACTTTCAAGGTTGTTCCCTCTCAATCATCGGTTTGGTGTTTATATTAAATCAAAACATAATTACATGCCTCATCATTAATAGATGAAGTGTGTGCATAGTTACAGTCTTGGGGGGAAATGGGGTGTTACACCTAACCACCTAACACACTAACCCCATAAACCCTAACCCTTGACCCACTAAACCTTGCCATGCCAACTTAACCCCTACCCCACTAACCCACTAACACCTAACACCTAAACCTTGATTGTCTAACCCATGAACCACTAACTCGCTAACCCCTAACCTATTAACCCATTAATCAAGGCCTAACCACTAACGAACTTACCTGTCAATCACTACCCCATTGATCCACTAATTGATCCCTAAGCACTAGCCCATATCCCATTGATCCCTACCCAACAACCCACTAACCCATAACCATTAACAACCTCTTATGCACTAAACCTTAACTACTAACCCATTAACCTTTGACCCACTAACCCCTAGCAAACACTAACCCACTAAGACATAACCCACAAAATCTTAATAATCATTGACCTACTATCCCACTAACACCTAATCTAATAAACCATAACCCACTAACCCCTAACCCTTAACCCATTAATGCCTAAACCACTAACCCATT
>JASDQU010439744.1:0-20479 GCA_032191745.1 Picea mariana | reverse complement strand
TTGACTCTTGCACCATAAAGTAATGGGATATTCATGCAGAAAACCAAAATAAAAAATGATCTGTTGAAACCATATGTTTTATGGGCTGCGTGGATTTTTGCTATGTACCTATCTTTTGAAGATAATAGAGAAATGAACCCATGACTCTTATAATATAAAGTATCATGGCCTAAACCAAGATTGTAAATATAGCTTACAATACACTTCTAATCATTCAATATCAATGACCCAATCAGATTTCATGAAATCCACCAAAGAAGTAGAACCCCCAAAATATATTGAATTCCAAATTGAATCATACCTTTCATATGCCAAATAATTTACTTTTTTTTCTTTCTAATGGCTCTCGGATGAATCTCTTATAAATCGAGAAACTAGACCAACAACAATAGAAATGCTTGGTCAAATATGAGTCAAGTATGAAACACTTCCAAATTGCATGTACTAACTGGGATCCACCTTAAACATGGAATGCTTGGTAGAAAGTTAAATCCCATACTAAAAATATGTTGGGATAGATTACAATATCCATATGAAAATTTTGAAGAAGTTCAAGTGCATACTTAGGCCCGAAAAGGAAAATCCCCTTCTCTATTGAAGAACTTGGAGATCGAGAAAAAATGCAAAAGGTCTAAGTTAGTCATCTCAAATTTCATGAGACTTGACTTCACATGGTTAATAAAGTGAGTACCACTCTCACTGAGGATGATATCAGCCCCTTCATTTTTTGGATGATGCATAGAGTGGAAAGAAGGAAGATATCATGACACATTGATAGCCTTAGCTGCACCATGTGGATCTAAAGTYAGTTGCACTAGAGATGGAGAGGATTCACTATGTGTGGCCTAGTTTAGCTAGTAATTATGTTGTAATGCATTGTATCTATGAAGCTGACTAGGTTAGTTAGATTGGAGTTTTTGAAAAATCCAAGGATAATCACTAGGAARAATGTATAAGTAGGAMTTCAACACTATGAATAGTGGTTAATTTATCGATTCTTCRTTGGCTAGGTATTTTTAGAATTGTTTTATGGCTAGGTATTTTTAGAATTGTTTTATCGATGTAGAATAGGTTATGTGTTGTTGTAATGTCATTATTATGGTCATCCCTAATTCCTATTATAGGTGTACGGATKTATTGGATCTCTGTTTKGGAATGGAGTWATGGAATCCCCCCTTATTTACAAATTGTGGATTGTATCTTTTACAAGGATTATTGGTATGTTAACAACTTTATTTAGTTTTTGYTAGCTTAGATTTGTTATGTGATATAAATTTAAATCCATTATGTGTGTTAATAAGTTGCAAATCACTATCATATATACTATAATGAATGAATGAAATTAAAATGGTAAAACTCTCAACTTGCAACTTACCTCCCTATGTTTAATCTTGACACATGCTTTGGGTTAGACCTTCCCTCCATGGAGATTGAAAATGCCAGCAATAGACTACAGTGGAACTTTGTTGGACACCTAAGTGGACCATGGTCTCCAAATAGATCCAACAAATGGTTATGTTGTTGGGACACTATCATGAGGGAGGAACTCTTGTAGGATGAGATGAAGATTCCCAAGGTTGCACATCGAAGATTGGTTTGAAAGTAGGTTTGAAGGTTTCATTGCACAAGAAGCAAAGTAGCATGGATGGACACTCGAGTAGTGTAAACAAATATTTTTATATGGTGGTTCTAATAAGGATGAATATGAGATATTTTGGGTCAAGTTTCTAGTAATTTTTTACCAATGGTTGTAGTGACTTGAATAAACACCATAACACGCCCATAGGGAGACAAAGAGAGTAGAATGGAACATCTAGAATTTAGTTGCACTTCAATGAGTGGATTGTCATATAACTCATGCAGTTGATTTCTCAGTGAAGATTATGGTGGAAGGGTTTGTTGTGTAATTTTCTATAGATGCATATCAATCATTTCCAAAGGTCGAGAAAGAGTTCAAGAGAGGAGAACATGGGAGATTGATAAAAGAAATCCGGACTTGGATTAAAATGTTCTTGGTTGAAGAAGTTTTGCTACCATTTAAACCTATCTGCAACATGGTTGAGTGAACACCCTACATTAGGTGTTGGGATCTTTCCCATAGGTGTAATGGGGGGTCAAAAGGCCCACTAAAATGATAATAGTGTAGTTATGTTGGCCATTCAAAGTAAGGTGGACTAGGTCCATTATATTTATTATTATTAAATAAGACCCACTAGTTAGTTAGAATGGAATAAATGTAATGTGGCATCACTAAAGAAGGTCCACAAGGTAGTTAGTTTAAGAAATAATTTATTGCTTAGTTGTCAAAGCAATAGAGTTTTGGTGAGTTGAAGCCTTATTAAGGATATGGTGGGAGAGACTACATGGTAATTTTTTTAGAAGTTTCAAGATTTGATGAGTAAGCTAACTTATTGATTACATGATATACAACATAAACAATGTTTCATCAGAGGACTACTCCCCTTAACCATAATTCCCCTAATGCAAAAAATAATCAGGACCCCAAGAGAAGCATTGGAATAATCCATTAGAATATAATTTGTAACAAGGTATATTGAGAATACATATATCACAACATCGAACACATTTCCAAAGTTGGCTCAACTTCAGACATGAATAGTAGCCCTTACATAACATATTCAAGAACTTACTAAATCCAAGCCAAGAAGAGAACAAGTGTGTTATACCACTTTTAAAGTGGAGGGGTATCATGCAAATGAATTCTTTTTTCTTAGGGAAGGAGTTGCACAAGGCCCTCCAATTGACCCATTCCCAAGAAAATATTTAGGTCAAGTTGTGCAAGGGTCTTTATTAGAACCTTTTTGTAATGTTCAATGAGGATAATATTGTGAGATTTGTAGAGGGTATGACCACCTTCCACAATTTACAAAAGTACTCCTTCGTCCCTGTAAATGTTCACAAAAATTTCTACGGAACCAATACACTTAATACATACAACTACAAGGATTTACAAGGTTTGGTAAAGAGAATGGAGAAGAGTTAATTTCAATATGAGGAAAACTCCCAACCATAGGGTGGGAAAGGTAGAGGACAAGGAGGAGGATATCAAGAAGAAAAAATTATGGAAGGTATGGACCAATCCAATGTTATAATTGTGATAAGGTGGGCCACATCTCTCGATATTTCCCACTTTCTCGGCATCCAAGGTGTAACCATTGTCGTTCCACAGGACATGCCATCAAGGAATTCCTTTATCTGATTAATAAGTGGGAATCCCATGAGAGACAAAAAAAACTATGCACTTAGTAAATTTTGAATACAGGTCACTTGATGGATGTACGAGACCTGCCACTAGTGTGGCGACTAGAGGAGGCATTCAAAAATGGGAAAATACTAGTAATCTAGAACCAATGAGTAGTCAAAAAGATGGCCCAAGAGAACCAAACTTTGATATGGTACAATAGAAATCATTCTTGTGGGAAGCTATAGAAATGTTCAAAAGTAAACATGCACCAAACACCACAAAAGGTAGTTCAATTGAAGCTATATGGTGTTGACTCGAAATATCGTCACCTATTATAAAATCCTACAAATGATTGCAAGGCTACATATTTATGATATAATATTAAATATTTTCCCCTAGTAGGTGGGGTCCCCTATTAGAGAACACACAAATGATTATTTTCAAGCATTATCCTAAGCATACCGACATATTTTTATATCAGTGGCATTATGATGAAGCTTCAAAAGTTATGGCTTGTTGACTTGCAGTTCTTATGATGCTTGATTAAATGATGGAATTGGTTTGTTGTACTTCACTTCAATGCATTTTATGATGATAAATTATCTTCGTCCTTCAGTAATTTGGTGACATGGTACTTGTGAAATATGAAAAATGAATAATCTTCCCTACTCCTATGATCACATGGTGCTCACAAATTCAAAACTTATAAACTTTATAGTTTATTTATACAAATGTGACATATATACAATGAGAGTTAAAGTGTGACAAGAAAAAGCATGGTCACAAATCATTTACATATGGATAAGTTTGCATTCATATTCAAAGGCCTTGTTAAAAAGTCAAGCTATGCACAAAAGGCTATGGTATATCAATGGATTCACTCTTACAAGTTCAATTGTGTTCCATGTTGAGATTTTGTTCATGAACAAAAGGTTATGTTCGAATTTAAATTCCATAAGAATTAAGTTCATAAGAAATCATGTTTGAACATTTGATATATGCCATCAATTTTAAACGCGCACAAGATCTGAGTGGTATGTAATATGTCATTGGATATAAGTGTTGGCCTGCTCACATAGGTATATGGATTGATAAGATATAAGTGTCGGCCCGCCACGTAGGTATTACTTCTAGAAGACGTGGCAGGTGACAAGCCAATGTGAAAGTGAGTCGACATCTGGGTAGACACAGTACAAATGAGATCAACCAGACCAGAGTAAACATTTCCAAATGCATTGTGATGTATCTCGGTGCCTGGTGATAAGTTTTATATTCCCCAATGGTCTAGTATTTCGGTGGTCCGGTGGCAGGTTAAACCAGATTGGACTCATAATTATATGGGATAGTTGGACACATATTCCCAGTGGCCAGTTAAACCGGACCGACCTCAAAATTTATTAAAAGGGAGTTAGAGAAGCTCTCTGGTGATGGAGTATTTCCAGTGGAATTAATATTTTTTTATTGGTGATGCGACTTGTTAGTGATACGAATGGTATAGGTTTATTTTTATATGATCATATGTTATGGTAAAGGATAATGGACGTGATGTGATGGTCATGCATTTATTTCAATTCAATGTGGGATTTAATGTTGAGTTGACCCACATCATACCATCTTTCGAGGAGCTAGGTTTATTCTCATTTTGCATTGCTCGGTATGTGGAAAAGACTCCTCCTAAGGAATGAATCTGTTGGGTCATTGTGGCAACTGTCTCGACACTAGTATAAACTCACCATTGGACAAGGTAAGTGCATTAGCTCTTCAACATATCTTGAATGAAATTTGTTTACCAATTAATTAGCTTTTGGGTTTGTTTGATTGCCCGTGAGTGTAAAAGTCTCTCTTTCCTTATCTTCCATTCCTAGGAAAAATTGGGTGATAATGGTGATTTGGTTTCAATGGTTTTTCTTGATGTCATATTATCATTATGTTTTTGTTATACCTATTGGAAATGTTGATTAAATGAAGAAAATGGTGAATAGTTGATGTTTGTTGGATGAAATGGGAGTCTAGTTTTGATTTTAGTTTTCCATTGTTCATACTTTCATTTTCCATTCTATGCATATTGGAGAAATGGTGAACTGTTGAAAAATGGGTTGAGCTAGGTTGAGCTCGCCTATGTTGTTTGCATGAAAGACAAGAGGAATTTTGAACCCAGGTAGGTTCTTGTTGAGCTTTGTGGTTAATGGAAATACCTATCAATGTTTGTTACACAAGTTAATAGGGTTTGAACCTGAACCCATGGAATAGCTTTGATTGAAACTTGGTTCATGCAAGCTCTGGTTGTATTCATTTTCTTTACCTTGTCTTTGGTTCCAACTTTACTTGGGTTATAATTCTTTGGCCCATGTTCAAACCTAGACACATATTCGTTATTGAAAAGTGACAAATGGGTTGAATTCATATGTTACTTAAAGGTTATTTACAAATCAAGAAGGGTAATCGTAAGATGGCATTTTAAAAATAATGGTTGAGTTTTAAAAAAATGGTTGTTTTATGGACTTCACATTCCCTGCATGTATTTCACTTTACATAAGTTAATATCCCTTAGTCCCACTCATACAAAATCCATTTTACATGTTTCGCTCCCCTGTCCATATAACTAAGTGAAAAAGTGATATATGTGACCTACAACTTTTGACTGACACAGATGGTTTGAGCAACATGATAAGCATAGCATGATATTTATTTACAACGTGTACGGATTGATTGCTTTTATATTAAAAAGGTACAGACATGGTTGAGAGAGTTAAGATATTGAACAATGCTTGTCATATTTCCCTACCATACTATCATTTTTCGCAAATTCATGCCTTTATCATATATCCTTGTCATAAAAATGTCATTTATCATGCACTTCCCTGGTCATATTTTAAAAGAAAAGAGGCATGTGCATATGTAGAAGAATTTTTAGTTCAGATTTCAATTAAAAGTAAATAGAAAGTTGGGTGTTCATCGATATGAATTTACTTCCTTTAATTTCACTTGTCCCATTCATTTTTCCCTTTTATGCTTGATGACTGTGTTTTTCAGAATTGTAATTGATGTTTATTGTTGTTGAATTGTATTTTAGTTTAAGAATTCTTGCACCAACAAAATGTTGGTGGCATATAGATGAACTTATTTAGCAGAGGTAGCAGCAAAGGTGGCAACAAAGGAAATAGGGGAGATAGAGAAAGAAGGAGAAGGTTGCCTAATGTATTGTGGCAACCTGAGAGGCACAAGAAGATGAGGTTTTGGATATATTTAGACGTCAATTATGAAGAGTTTTATCAGTTGATTCAAACAAGTCACTCAAATATTGGGGGACAACCCTCTTTGCCCCAACCTCCAACTCCTCCCATTGTGATTTTGCAGCCACATCCTAAAATTGTGCATGACCTTGTGCCCTCTCTTCAGCCAGAAAATTATGGATGGGGTAATACAAATGTGAAGCCACCCTCCAGTATTTCCCAATGGCCAAATGATGCCTCTCTTCCTCCTCCACCTCATATTCATACAACACCACCCATTGTTTTAGTTGGTTCTATGGCTCACTCACTTCCTCAAACTGCCCCCTCATGATTCCCAATTGGATAAAGGAAAGAAACAACTCACCTCTCATAGCACTGAAAAATACTCTTCATCTACCCACTCCAAACTGAAATCGACAAAAGAGAAAAATAGCAAAAGAGGAATCAATTTGAGTGATGTGCATCCAGAAATAGAGAAGCTTGAAGAGAAAAAGTATCAATATGAATACTCTCTCAAAGAAAGGGAAGAATTCTTTAAAAGAAGTTCCCCAGACTATTTTTATTTTGTCTTAAGACAATGACTTTGACTTTAATAATATTTTTGGGCAAACAACACATCGATGATGTTTATTTTGAAATTTTAAATTATTATGCTATTTTTGGAGATACAAGTAAATGTTATTTTGATATTTGGATTAGTGTTTTATGCTTCATGATGTTGGTTTTTATATTGCTAAATAATTGTGGAGTTATAAGGAGCATTTAATATATTTCAAATAAAAAGAAATAAAGACATAGGGCCCCCACCTATTAATTATTATATATCATTATTATCATTTACCCTTTTCATAAATAAAATTGTCCTATCTTAACTAAAGTATTTAACTTTGGTAACAAAAGGTAGTTGAACCACTTAAACTACTTTTTGAAGAATAAAAGGAAGAGAGCAAGGACAAAGAGGACATGAGAAAATAGAGAGAGATACTCCCGATAAGGTTTGCTCTTGCCTCGAGTGAGAATTATTTTTCATTCATTTGTTTCTGAGTTTCTTGAGAGCTAAGTCTCATTTTTCATAGCAAGGTTACTCTAAAGGTGGAAACAATAAAGGACCGGGAAACATAGACTTGTGACATGCTTTAGAAGGTCAATCATTCATCTTGATAGTTTATTTAATTTGATCAGAATTTATGAATTTAGTTTTAGTGTTGATTAAGGCTATTTTGCAAAGTCAAGACTATGATGTGCATGCAGCTTGGATTGATCTAGTTTATTTTCAATCTTAGTCTTTTTCTTTCAAACACTAGTTGTCTTTGTATGATTCAAAATTACATATTAGACTTCTAGTCTAATTCTGGTCCAAGCCATCGTAGGGGTTTGTAAAGAGAAACTTGGTTGTAACTCATAAAGGATATCAATAAAAAAAATATGATTTTTTCTCAATTTGAGGTTGTTGTGTACCAGTTTTCATATGTACGTGTTCTTGTATTTATTCATTTAACTCTTATAAAATTTCATTTACAAACACTTTCCTATTTTTAAATTTTATTTTACAGCAAAGCATACAAATTTGATTCTAGAATAAAGCCCAAAAGCTTATTTCTTGAGGGTTAATTGATGTTTTTGAGCAGGCTATAATCCCAGGGTAACAATCCTGCCTATCTCACCTATCCTAGTGAGATTCGAAAATGCTTGAGTGAGGATATATCCATTCCTCTCCTCAACATATGGGAATAGTTTCAATTGTCTATTTACATTTTAGAAGATGAACAAAGGTAGCTCAATTGAAAATATGTGGGAATGCTTTCAAATATTGGATTAGACTCTAAAAGATGAATATACGACAAGGAAGTTGTGGACTTTTTTAAAATAGCTAGTTGGTGGTGGAGATGAGGATTTTGCTCCCATCATTTCTAACTTACCTAAAGGCACCCACATAAGGTCAAGAGAAGAAATGTTAGAAAGATAAGAAAGTTTATACTAGATGCACAAGTGAATGACTATGATATTAAGGATGTAATGCTCAATTTAGGCTCTGATGTTAATGTTTTTCCTAAGAAGTCCTATGAAATGATAAAAAAAACCCAAGTTGGTTTAATCTTAAATGTAGTAACATATGGAAATCAATACCACACCTTTCCCATTAGGTGGTTAGAGAATGTAGAAGTACACCTTATTGGGGTCAATACAATTGTAGACTTTGAAGTCATTGAGATAATAGATGAGAGAGGTCCCTATCTTTCTTTATTAGGGAATGTGTGGGATTTTCACAATAGTATTGTCATCGAACTAAAGAAAGAACCATGAAATTTGAATTTCATGGAACCAATATGGTACAACATCTAGATCCTTACCAGGGTCCTTGGTACACCTAGCCTACAGAAAGTACTTTTCAAGACACTATGTTGGATCAGATTTATAATTTGAGAGCAAGAAAGTGGGAAGATTGTGCCAATCCTATGGGAAATGAATCAATTAGCTAGCAAAGTATCAATTCATTTAACAATGATTCAAAAGAAGCTATGTATAATTGGCATAATTGTAACCATGATATTTCCACTTGTAACCATAGCTCGTCGTGGGAGAAGAAATCCAATTCATAACAATTACAATGAGGAAGGATCGATGCAACAACATTATTCCCAATCCCACAACATGAATTCAACTACTACGATTGTCAAGTTGAGCCATAATTTTCAATGTCGATATCAATATCATTCTTTGTTGTTTCTACAAAGATAAAGAAAGATAATTTGATTATCCTTTGTAGTTCTATTTTGATAGTGTTACCTAGTAGAAAAACTAGAAGCAAGGTAGTTGTAGATAAAATAGTGGTTCTAATCCTCTCCAAGCGATAACAAAGCCATTCAATTGATGCATTCTTATGGAAATATATCCATTGTTGTTACAATAGGGATAAACCATATTTTACTTTGAGAAAGAGAAGGAGCAAAATAAAAAATCTTGTAGTCATCATAATTGTTTCCTTTATAATCGTTCTTGTGCTATAAAATGATGTATGCCAGGTTCTCTTTCAAGAATTCCTCCCTCAAATAGATTTTATTAAAACAAGGGCCTAAACTCAATATTTTACAGTTAGTTTACTTGCTTTCATTTCCCTGTGGTAAGCGGGGCCAAAAGGAAGATGCTTCCTCCAAAGAGGACTTTTACAGGCTAGTAATCTCTCATAAAAACCTCTACCTTGTTGTATGGAGTAGATTAAAACATACTTATATATTTTTTGATAGATCTCATCGCCTTAATATTGATGATATACTTATCACAACTAGCCAATGTGCATCTAGTATCTTTTTTTATGTATTTCCTCAATTCAAACACAAACCTTGGTTGAAATATTCAACTAAGCCAGTGACAAGTCTGTGAAATCTATAATATTGAATTTAAGAGATTTCATTTATGTCTCTACTGAGCAAAGGAAGAATTGAATATATTCAATTGGGAAGGGGGTTTGGAACACTAAGTGGGTAGGATTTTCCTTCATGAATGAGGCTAGGCAGGTGGATAAGCCTTTCCTCCAAAAATACAAGTAGGTCGTGCGCCCTTCCCTATGCTAACCTTGTGACCACAACCAAAATTTATGTTGGATGGACAACAAATGCTCAGAACCCTTTACAATGGATGAATGGATGAATGGATGGATGGAAGGAATTGGACTCCACACAAGACAAAAATGTAATAAAAACAATAATATTTATATCCATGTAGTGCTCCTCCAAGCCATTCTACAATAGAATAATGAGCCCACACAAGTTATGGAGAGTACTACAATTAATTAGGGGACAGATTTTGATTATATGAATACCATATGAAGTGCCACGTGCCAATGCAAATGGATAAATTTGTAGTTCCTACATCATATTTCAGATATTTCATGGATAATTATACAAATCCATAATTTAAAATACACATTAACTTAAAACCATGTACATCTGACACACATGCAAAGACATGGAACGTGTTGTCTTCTAAAATATACCTTAACTTAAAGTTGTGTACATATGACATGCATGAAATGACGAGGAACGTGTTGTGTTCTCTACTAAGATCAATGGACTTTGTTGAAGGGTAGATGAAATAATCCCTTGTGGTGTGGTAAGCCCTTCGCTACAATGGCCTTGTGAGCACGACTGGCCTTTACGTTGGATGGATGAAAAATATGCTCAGAAACCTTTACATTGGATGGATGGATGAAAGGATGGCCCCGGCTCCGTGGGACAAAACTGTAATAAAATATTAATATTTATATCCAGTTGATGCTCCTTTGAGCCATCCCACATTGGAATCATGCTCCTACAAAAGTCGTCATGGAGAATATGTTGTGTACACTTGGCATGTATGCAAAGACTGGGAACGTGTTGTGTTCCACTGTTAAGATCAATGAACTAAGATTAAATTTAATATCCTCTTTAGTCTTTTTATCAGTTGTATATTTAATATCTTTTTTTTTTTTAAATATTTGTCACACTACCAACCTTCCTAACCTCTTAACTCAATAAAAGTATGGTGATCTCGGAAAGCTTCTCTTAATTCTTTTCGAGCACAAAAAAAAAGTTCTAAAGAATCGCAAGTAATCACTTACCCTCTTAAGGTTCGATAGACCAATTTGGTCTTAATGGACATTAATCACCATCATCATCATCATCATCATATACATAATTTTGATCGACAATTGTAATCTCCCATTAACAAAACTTTTGATACTACCAATATTTGCAAAATGAAATACAGGATGTAACCGCATGTAACCACCTACATGTAACCGCCTGCCTGGTAGATAGTTGGAAGATATCATCACAATCTTTCTACTACACGACTTCAATGAATTTTACATAGAATTCTTTCCACATTCATCGGATCTATGATGATTGTTATGTTAATGATAATATTTTGTTGCCGAATTAGGTTGCTTATTATGATGAGCGAGTGCATATGTAAACTTCAATATTCATGTCTACGTATATTGTTCACTTATTCACAAGTTTAATGTGGATTTTAGCAGATGTGCTACGTGACATCACTTTAAAGTGTTTGTGATTATATAGTATATTGTTCATTTATTCACAAGTTTAATGTGGATTTTAGTAACATTAGATGTGTGACATCACTTTAAAGTGTTTGTGATTATATGTGCATCACCATAACGTATGTGGGCTCGTCCAATCAGAGTTGGACACTTCAACATGGGAAACTTTGACGCTTCAGTGTTTAAACCACCTTCCTACATCCTCGAGTTTTTTTCGAAGTTTCAAATTTTTAGAACTCTCTCCACATACTCCGACCTTTGGAATTTCAACGTTTGGCCTGTGCACCAATATGTCAAATCTCTCAGAGCCCCGAAGTATCGGAATTCCTTACCATGTACTTCGGCCTTCGACACTTCGAGATGTTTTCACCCTTTGTACCTTACGTTTCCTGGAGTAAGACTTTGTCAAAGTACTTACATTGTCCTTCCACTGGTTGATCGGACGATTGAGAAAGGTTCCCAATAAATCCTTAGATCAACGAATCACATCGCTCCTGAATTATTCCCCGTGATCTAATGGTTGATGGGATTTCCTCTCTAAAGGGTTTCACAACTACACATTCCTTATAGTCCTTAACCCAATAATTTCCCGAAGGGTTACCTACCGGAGAGGTCATAAAGTGGGGATGACATATTATTGTCAGTTAATGATACAACTTACTCTATCCTTCCACTGTACTTGATCTAACGGTCAAGAAGGGTCCTGAAGGATCCTTAGATCTATAGCCCACATTACCTCTTGACTTCGACATTTGGGGATTCCATCCATTTGACACATTTTTACTCATGAAGTGGGTCAATGCCAAATTTGACCATAGTGTATATCCAACGGTTAGGAAATATCCTGAAAGTTCTTAGATTGACGACTCGCATTAATTCACAGCTGAAAACTTGGTCAAGGTTTAACGATAAGTTCGATCCCACGATAGCGGATAAGAAACCTCCATTTTTCAGTCAAACTCTCTAGAAACCGTATCAGCAGGTTGCCTTCGGCAGGATTATAGTGTTTTGAGGTTCTAACATTCTGAAGCTCCGGACCTCCAAAGTCCTGAACCTTGGAAGGCTTAGCTCCCTTTGAGCATAGCGCATGGTTCCAAGACCCTGGTCATATGGAATTTTGACAAGACCTAGAGGGATACACTCTTAAATCTTACCAAAGATTTGGTTAAGTCCATGGACTCGATCCTACGGTTACTTGGCAGAATGGTTTGAAGGAAGCACCTTCCATTTATAGGACTCGAATTCTATAACAGGAAAAGGGATTTTGAGGGATGGACGAGTTCAAAACAGTCTTATAAAGTCTGTCCTGACTCTGTATTCACGGATTTTATCCTTGGATAGTGTTTTGGAGGATTAGCACATATATAGATTTAGACAGGGGTCACTCGTTTTCTGCCCCAAATTTGTTTAAAGGCCATTACTAACAGTCCTCCCTTTCTAAATAGGATTAAACAGAAATTCATTAACATAATGTGATATTCAAATTCTACTTCACACTTACCAGGACACAAGGCCATCAAAGTTACTATTTTTACCATTCAACAAGATAATTATATGCAACTATGCAAGGCATGCACCAAACTTGTCATCCTACAATCGCTTGAATGTAGGAGTTCACGAATGAAAACAAGCATTACCACCATTAATCATGCAATGCACATCTCTAACATAATCACAGACGTCCAATCATGCATTTCAATTCAATTACACAAAATATGTGAAAATACTTATCTGTGTTGTAAGTTAGAGCTACCAAACTGATTGTGGGTGTTCTCCTTTCCACCCAACTGTAGGCTCAGAGGGATTCACTCTTAGCACTCAGGCCACCCCCATGCCAAGCCATGATACCACAAGAGAATTCTCTCTTTTCGTCAGGCCTTTTGCAAAATCATGGAGGTCACTCTCCTTTTTCCCATAGGAAGATAGCAGTGCAATTTTTTTGTCCACCAAGCAAGGAAGCATACCGTGATCGCTCACTCAATCACACAGCTTTGTTTATCATATTGATTAGAAAACACTATCCAGTATCTCATGTAACCAAAAAAACTTATTTTGTCAGTTCTTCTTCTGAACTAGAGAGCCTCACACCCTCTTCTTCCTTCTGAATGGTCCTCAAACCCATCTGTTTGTCTCTTCTTCTTCTCCGGTGTTTTTCTACTTCGACACAACTCTCTTTTCCTTTCTGCCTCTTTGTATTCTCTTGTGCGCCTCCCCGCCAAGGGAGGTTCTAGACCTATCCTATTCCTCCTGTCAGAAGGAACTTGGGTCAATCTGGGCTTCCAGAAAGACTGCACTATGTGGTACTTCGGGCTGACAGTTTTCTATCTTCTTAGCCAGGCCCTCCATGCTTCCATTCATTGGGGTAGCTGGTGGTTCAACCACCATTCCTTTTCTCATTAACTCATTTTTCCTTGGGATCGGGATGACGCTTATTATTCCAGATAAAATATTTCAGGAAAGAGGATTAGGTCATCTTAGCATGATGAACCCTCTCTATAGGTTTCTTCACTCTTTCCTTTAGATGTATCTTGGCTAATACTTCAAGGCTTAACCCCCACAGTCAGTTGTTGGAAATCTAAGCAATAATACAGTTACATTGTTCTCATGCCATGGCATGGTAATTATAAGTAATGATTAATTACAAGCTAGGGGAAACAGGGGTATTACAATCCCCTCCCCTTCAAAGGAACATTGTCCTCGTTGTTTTTTCTCAGTAAAACTTGTCATGCCTTTGTCATTCAGTTGCTTCATCATTACCTTCTTATTTTCCCTCATAGTATGGTCCTTTTCCAGATCCTCAACATTCATCGTATTCCTACAACATTTCTAATAGCAAGCATGTCAATTCACAATTTTGTGCATAACCATTTTATTATTGTTCATAATTTAAGAGGAAATATTCATAATCCAGCACAATACTTATTTGTGTTGTTCATGGATCTGCATCCATATGGTTGTCTCATTAACTTGGCTCATTGTTTTCCTTGACATACCCCTTGTGTGCATGATTCCAATCAATAGTTTACAAGAATGATCAAACTCTCCTATTCCTTGTGGTCACTCACCCTCCATACCCACGATCAGGCATCCCCTTCTCTATTATACAGTTCCTCAGGTGACCCACCTTGCCTTGACAAGGGTTTCTCGCACAAGAATATTTCTAGAGACTTCATCGAGTCTTACAGTCGAGGCATCCCTCAAACTCACTTTGTCAAGGCATCCCTCTAGCTTGTGTTATCACAACACAACATAATCTAGGGAGATCATGGCTTACCATAGGGTTCTCATGTCTCAACAGTAGCCTTTTTCCATCCTTTCTAGCTTTGACAGTCTTTTTTTGTCCTCCCTAGATAGATAATTTTTGTCTTACCTGTATCACATGTATAAAGAAATTTTGTGAGACATTATCATCAATTCCAAATTAGAATTTTCTTGCAAATCTGTCACCCACATATTTCCAAATTCCACATTTTATTTTTCAGATCTGTTCCACACAGGAACCAGATTCACAAGTATGGGATTTTCCTTCCAATAGAAAATTGGCTTAATAGGCAATTGGTCTTCCTTACGGGCTTACAACACTGCCATATCCAAGACCCTTCTTCCTGCAATTTCAACTTCAATCAGCCAGACAATTGTTAGTTCTCGTGCACATTATATTTTCATTGCATACTTGCAGTGGCTCACAAACAATGTCAAAACTGTGCATACTAACAATCAAATTCCTTTACTCAAAAAGGAAATATCATTGCTTACTCATGCTTTACTTTAGCATCCCAGTCCTTTTAACATGCAATCAAACATAAAATGAATTTAATCAATGTGTCGTTTCCCATGGTCACATTC
This sequence comes from Picea mariana, assembly GCA_032191745.1. Taxonomy (NCBI): domain Eukaryota; kingdom Viridiplantae; phylum Streptophyta; class Pinopsida; order Pinales; family Pinaceae; genus Picea; species Picea mariana. The sequence goes on along the minus strand of JASDQU010439744.1, from coordinate 5,154 downwards.
ACACACAATGCACCCTTGCATTGATTTTTAGATTGTTATTTTTCACATTTGGCACTTTTCCTTTGTGGGTTGGAGCTCAACTAACCTTTTACCACATGGTTCATTTATAAATATTTATTTTTATAGAAGGACTATGTTTTCCCTGCTTCAGTTGATCATGATCTCAAATCAGCATATATGAAACTAAAATTTCCACATGAATGCATTCAAGCATTCTTCCTTCATTAGTAACCATGGTACCAACATTCATGGCCACTCATGGTCCCCCTTCCCTAACAAAAAATCCATCCTCTACCCTCTTATGCAAGAATGCATTTCCTTATTGCATTCAATTTAATGTGCTTCCTATGAGCACTTTTGTTCCCAGTCACTCTTGATTGGTCAATGTACCCATGACACTACTTATTCATGAATTTTGTTTTAAGGATTATAAATCATCCTTGATTACCAAAGGTTCATACATCTTTCATTAAGGTTATCTTCTTTATTGAATCATACCCTGCTTGGGTATCAATGGAATACAACAATCACTTAAAATTATCTTCATACCATGTAGATAATAAAATACTTTATAGGGGACTCTCATCAAATCCCTTCATACCTTATGCCACACATGCATGAACACTTTTATACATGTTATGGCTGCCAACACCCTCTCTAATATTACCTCATCAGTGGTGCTTTATGGAGACTTTTAAAGTCCCTTCAACAAATTTCAACAACAACCTTATTGTATTCATCCTCTGCTTGAGGTTGTCCAGCACTGGTAACTGTCTTTCCCAACAATTCCAATTTATGTCTACACATGACATGCATCACAAATATATTATTTGTCATGTAAAATAAACATGCATGTATCATAGCATTTAAATCAATAAAATATTTTCATATATGCCCCAACATATCTCTATGCACTCTACCACATTACTCCTTAATGTGTTAGCTAGTGCAATCACAATCCAATTTTCAGTTGTATTCATACAACTATCAACATCCTTATGCCAAAGCACTTACCTACATTAGTAAATCAATCTCTCGTACCAGAGAAAAAAAATAAATGACAAGGAAGGAGTCGAGCTATGTGGTTAATGGAAATACCTATCAATGTTTGTTGCACAAGTTAATAGGGTTTGAACCTGAACCCACGGAATAACTTTGATTAAAACTTGGTTCATGCGGGCTCTGGTTGTATTCATTTTCTTTACCTTGTCTTTGGTTCCAACTTTACCTGGGTTATACTTCTTTGACCCATGTTCAAACCTAGACACATATTCATTATTGAAAAGGGACAAATGGGTTGAATTCATATGTTACTTAAAGGTTATTTACAAATCAATAAGGGTAATCATAAGATGGCATTTTAAAAATAATGGCCGAGTTTAAAAAAAATGGTTGTTGTATGGACTTGGCATTCCCCGCATGTATTTCACTTTACATAAGTTAATATCCCTTAGTCCCACTCATACAAAATCCATTTACATGTTTCTCTCCCCTGTCCATATAACTAAGTGAAAAAATGATATATGTGACCTACAACGTTTGATCGACACATTTGGTTTGAGCATCATGATAAGCAGAGCATGATATCTATTTACAACGTGTATGGACTAATTCCTTTTATATTGAAAATGTACAGACATGGTTGAGAGAGTTAAGATATTGAACATTGCTTGTCATATTTCCCTACCATACTATCATTTTTAGCAAATTCATGCCTTTATCATATATCCCTGTCATAAAAACATCATTTCTCATGCACTTCCATGTTCATATGTTAAAAGAGAAGAGGCATGTGCATATGTAGAGGAATTTTTAGTTCAGATTTCAAATAAAAGTAAATAGAAAGCTGGATGTTCATCGAGATGAATTTACTTCCTTTAATTTTACTTGTCCCATTCATTTTTCCCTTTTATGCTTGATGATTGTGTTTTTCAAATCCACGGTGGAATCATGTTCAACATATTGTAATTGATGTTTATTGTTGTTGAATTGTATTTTACTTTAAGAATTCTTGCACCAACAAAATGTTGGTGGCATATAGATGAGCTTCTTTAGCATAGGTAGCAACATAGGTGGCCACAAAGGAAATAGGGGAGATATAGAAAGAAGGGGAAGGTTGCCTAATGTATTGTGGCAACCTGGGAGGCACAAGAAGATGAGGTTTTGGATATATTTAGACGTCAATTATGAAGAGTTTTATTAGTGGATTCAAACAAGTCACTTAAATATGGGGGGCAACCCTCTTTTCCCCAACCTCTAGCTCCTCCCAATGTGATTTTCCAGCCACATCCTAATATTGTGCATGACCTTGTGCCCTCTCTTCAACCAAAAAAGTATGGATGGGGTAATACAATTGTGAAGCCCCCCTCTAGTATTTCCCAATGGCCAAATGATACCTCTCTTCCTCCTCCACCTCATATTCATACAACACCACCCATTGTTTCAGTTGGTTCTATGGCTCACTCTCTTCCTCTAAGTTCCCCCTCATGGTTCCCAATTGGATAAAGGAAAGAAACAACTCACCTCTCGTAGCACTAAAAAATCCTCTTCATTTGTCCACTCCAAACGGAAATCGACAAAAGAGAACAATAGCAAAAGAGGAATCAATTTGAGTGATGTCCATCCAGAAATAGAGAAGCTTGAAGAGAAAAAGTCTGAATATGAATACTCTCTCAAAGAAAGGGAAGAATTATTTAAAAAGAAGTTCCCCAAACTATTTTGATTTTGTCTTAAGACAATGACTTTGACTTTAATAATATTTTTGGGCAAACAACACATCGATGATGTTTATTTTGAAACTTCAAATTATCATGTTATTTTTTGATATACAAGTAGATGTTATTTTGATATTTGGATTAGTGTTTTATGCTTCATGATGTTGGTTTTTATATTGCTAAATAATTGTGTAGTTATAAGGAGCTTTTTATATATTTCAAATAAAAAGAAATAAAGACATAGGGGGCCCACCTATTAATTATTATATATCATTATTATTATTTACCCTTTTCATAAATAAAATTGTCCTATCTTAACTAAGTATTTAACTTTAGTAACAAAAGGTAGTTGAACCACTTAAACTACTTTTTGAAGAATAAAAGGAAGAGAGAAAGGACAAAGAGGACATGAGAAAATAGAGAGAGATACTCCTGATAAGGTTTGCTCTTGCCTCGAGTGAGAATTATTTTTCATTCATCTGTTTCTGAGTTTCTTTAGAGCTAAATCCTCTTTTTGATAGCAAGGTTACTCTAAAGGTGGAAACAATAAAGGACCGGGAAAGAAAGACTTGTGACATGCTTCAGAAGGTCATTCATTCATCTTGATAGTCTATTTAGTTTGATCAGAATTTATGAATTTAGTTAGAGTGTATTAAGGTTATTTTGCAAAGTTAAGACTATGATGTGCATGTAGCTTGGATTGATCCAGTTTATTTTCAATCTTACTCTTTTTTCTTTCAGACACTAGCTGTCTTTGTATGATTCAAAATTACATCTTAGACTTCTAAGTCTAATTCTAGTCCAAACCCTCGTAGGGGTTTGTAAAGAGAAACTTGGTTGTAACTCATAAAGGATATCGATAAAGAAAAAATCTAATTTCTTCTCAATTTGAGGTTGTTGTGTACTAGTTTTCATATGTACATGTTCTTGTATTTATTCATTTAACTCTTACAAGATTTCATTTAAAAACACTTTTCTATTTAAAAAAAAAAATTTACAGCAAAGCATACAAATTTGATGCTAGCATCAAGCCAAAAAACTTATTCCTGAGGGTTGATTGATGTTTTTGAGCAGGCTATAAGCCCAGGGTAACAATCCTGCCTATCTCACCTAGCCTAGTGAGATTTGAAAATGCTCGAGTGAGGATATAGCCATTCCTCTCCTCAACATATGGGAATAGTTCCAGTTGTCTATTTACATTTTAGAAGATGAACAAAGATAGATCAATTGAAAATATGTGGGAATGCTTTCAAATGTTGGATTAGACTCTAAAATATGAATATATGACAAGGAAGTTGTGGAATTTTTTCAAATAGCTAGTTGGCGGTGGAGATGAGGATTTGTCTCCCATCATTGCTAACTTACCTAAAGGAACCCACATAGGGTCAAGCAAAGAAATGTTAGAAAGATAAGAGAGTTGAGACTAGATGCACAAGTGGATGGCTATGATATTAAGGATGTAATGCTCAATTTAGGCTTTGATGTTAATTTTTTTCCTAAGAAGTCGTATGAAATGATAAGAAAACCCAAGTTGGTTTAATCTTCAATGTAGTAACATATGGAAATCAATACCACATCTTCCCCATTGGGTGGTTAGAGAATGTAGAAGTAGACCTTATTGGGGTCAATACAGTTGTATACTTTGAAGTCATTGAGATCATAGATGAGAGAGGTCCCTATCTTTCTTTATTAGGGAATGTGTGGGATTTTCACAATAGTATTGTCATTGAACTAAAGAAAGAACCGTGAACTTTGAATTTGATGGCACCAAGATGGTACAACATCTAGATCCTTACCAGGGTCCTTGGTACACCTAACCTACAGAAGTTTCTTTTCAAGACACTATGTAGGATCAGATTTATAATTCGATAGAAAGAAAGTGGGAAGATTGTGTCAATCCTATGGGAAATGAATCAATTAGCTAGCAGAGTATCCATTCCTTTAACAATGATTCAAAAGAAGCTATGTATAATTGGCATAATTGTAACCATGATATTTCCACTTGTAACCATAGCTCGTCTTGGGAGAAGAAATCCAGCTCATAACAATTACAATGAGGAAGGATTGATGCAACAACATTATTCCTAGTCCCACAACATGAATTCAACTACTACGATTGTCAAGTTGAGCCATAATTTTCAATGTCGATATCAATATCATTCTTTGTTGTTTCTGCAAAGATAAAGAAAGATAATTTGATTATCCTTTGTAGTTCTAGTTTGATAGTGTTACCTAGTAGAAAAATTAGAAGCAAGGTAGTTGTAGATAGAATAGTGGTTATAATCTTGTCCAAGCGATAACAAATCCATTCAATTGATGCATTATTATGGAAATATATCCATTGTTGTTACAATAGGGATAAACCATATTTGACTTTGAGAAAGAGAAGCAACAAAATCAAAAAGCAAAATAAAAAATCCTGTAGTCATCATAATTGTTT
>JASDQU010439743.1:5681-25294 GCA_032191745.1 Picea mariana | reverse complement strand
ATGCCCCCATCTTCTAGGCATCAATGCATTCACAGGATATCAAGATCACCAACTTTGATACCACTATAATATTCCTAGCAGAAAAATACTTGTTTGTTGTTCAATGATAGTGTTTCTCTCGTGTGATTTTTGTCAAATACTTAACATTCATAAATTTTTATGTTAGAAGTTGATTGGTGAATTTCTAAAAACAGTTTGCAGGTGTACTACTGAAAGATATTATGTCAAACACATTGCATTTAACCCATGGATACAAATGATAGAAGAGACATCTTAGGCATTTTATTATGGATGAGAAACCAACTACAACTACAATATAAACTCCTACTGGTTACTATGGTAGCTTCACAAACATACAATCAGTAAATCAAAACCTGGAATATTGGTTCCAGAGTCCCTCCTATAAGTTAAATCCATTACAGAAACCCTCTATCAAGGTGAATCGATCCCTCCAAGCTCCTCAAGGCTCTCTCAACCCACATGCCTGTCACAAAAGAGGCTCGACCCTCCTCCAAATATCCAAACAACATCCTCAAACCCCACACTACCCTCTCACAACCAATCGACTCTCACTGTACCTCAAAATCCCTCAATCTTTGCATGAAAACTCCCACAACTTCTCTAATCTTCTACAATCCTACAATATAGATGAAGCAACCCTCTTAGAATGATTCTAGCGGCCTTCCCAACATACAACTTGCAATAAAGTGAGTGGGTTAGCCCTCAAGGATCCCCCACGATTCCCCTAACCCATGGATCCTAATTCTGAGAGGGTCGTACCCTTTATTAAGCCACACCAGCCTCCTATCATGCCCACAGACCTCCATCAATTCTCCACAAATCCTTCAATGGCCCACAGTCTGCAGATAAAGGTATATCGACCTTCCTCTAAGTTCCATGGATCTCTTGTGTGCCCACAACCTGCTACAACAAGGTTCCACGACCTGTCCAAACAAATAGTGGCCTTCCTACAGTCAGACTAACCTGTGGATGATGACAATCAATTTGTTATTCTTCTCTAGAGACCCTCACGATCCCTTCAATCAGATCATTGCCCTCCTTAGTTGAAGATAACATGTAATGAAATGAATATCCAATGAGGATCTTGGATGGAACCCCCTCTTGTTTAGCTAGGGTGGATGTTTCACCACCAAAACCAAACCAACAATGGAAGGGTTTTGTCAAAACCCCAACGAAAACTTGGCTCTCATGAGCACTCCAAATAAGATATCAAATCACAATGAAAAAGTGAAGCGCTACCCCTCTTTTTATTCTTCCTTCGAGCCTTCTAGATCTTTCCCCTTTTTTGACCAAATCAAACCTCACGGTTATTTCTCCTTTAATTTGTACTTAAACATTAAAAATCACTTTTTAATGTTTAAGTGATTAATAATTTATCTTTTTATTTAATGTCACTTCAAACCAAATGACACTAAATAAATCCCTGTGACTCCCATTTTCTACTGACTATAGCCTACGAGAGTCGTATAGGCTACTAAGTCGTCCTCCCGTCATGATCAATAGGAAGGGGACATCACACAAAGGAAAAAATAGAAAACTCAAAACTTTACACTTCATGAACCTAATTCATATCAACTTTAACTCTATATCCAACCCCTTTGGAGTGTTTCCTGTAGGATCCCTTGCGAACTGATGTGGTGTGGGTTGTAGGACTTCACAAAAGGTCGTCGAACCTGTTGACGAAACTAGATGTTATTGAACTAGAGCATATGGAATGTGTCTTTGACCATTTTTTCGGGGAGAGCGTATCTAAGCTGAATGTTGGTTGATTGTGCGCAAGACTATGGCCAATTATTCATTCTTTTTTGCCTCCCGCTCCTGCAATTGATGGGTGAGATGGGCATTGGAAGCTCGCCGAGACTCCATTTTAGATTGTTCATGCAATTCTTCTTGCAGTTTATCGACCTTGCACTTAGTGCACTCATAAGGGCTACGACTACAACACCACATGACTGAAGCGATGCTCGAGCCAACATAATGATACCAAAGGAGAAATTGTTGTATGCAACCTGTGAAGCAAGAGTTTACCTGATTATCCCGAGAATCCTAAATGTTGTGTGCATCCTAGCTGCAATCTGCATTAAATTTCCAATTTGGCATTGCCAAGAGAGCTCGAATTTGAAAGGACGACACCATACAAAGCAATGATGGAGTGCGGGGAGAAATCATTGTGCGAATTGAGAACTTGGATGAGCCTACCATGTGAGATGAGACACCAACAGAGCCAAAGGGAATGGCTTCAGAGAATGTAAATATAACCCACATAGAGCCATGAACTCAAATGCGATGAGTTTACATGCTATCATGTGGGGGAGAGGTATTATGTGAAGATGTGAAGTGTGGCCTCATGTCATGAGTACAAGAGGGACCCTTGTTGCGTCATGATCCTTGTTGATGTCTATTACCATGATGCATATGAGAGGTGGGGTCACATCCCTTCCCGATCCTTTCATTTCCATAATTAATACATTAATTCAGCCCTTGGAATTGGGTCTTACCACATTTTTGAATAATTGCATCATTTAATTAAGGAAGATGATGTAGTGAGAGTTCCCCATTGAGTCTAATGGTGCCCTGATCCAAATATTTTTCTGCTTTAGCAAGACTATTCACCTACCCATTTTATCTCCTTTAAATGTGATAGTACACTAATTTAATTTTTTTCTTAGTGCTCATGATTCTTTGGTAGATCCTCTTAAGCTTGGAATGAGCATTATTACTTAGCCTCCAGAGCCCCTTAATGATCATATTAGAGTCTCCGATGACGAGGATTTGAGCATAATTATCTGCTTGAATTAGTTGCATTCCCATACACACTGCAAGGACTTCTGCCTGATTATTTGTGTTGTGCCCCAACCCCCATGAATATTCAATAATATGATTTCCTTCAGAGTAAAAAATGACTCCCCTAGCACCTGCCGCCCCTTGCTTATAAAGTAATTATTACTGTGTAAGAACATGAGTAATTATTATGAAGTTTGTTGATAAAGCAACTATTATTACAGAGGAATATGAGTAATTAAATTGTTTTTTAACAAGAAAAATTACTATTTGTAGTAAATAAAAAGAGAGGGGGTTGTGTCTGCACCGTCCAACCTTTCAACACAAACAAAAATAGATGATCTAGTCCAAAATGGCATCACAAGATACAAAATTTGTTGGTTATTCTCTATTTGGCCTATTTTCAAAATTCTAGAAGTATTGTTCATTATTTAGCTTGTATAAAACCTTACATGCTAGCCTAATAACAAAATGATTTTTAAATACATTTGAGAACATCTAAAAAAATAAACATGCTTTTTACCATACCCATAGTGGGTGATATTCATTCTTATGCCGATAGAGGATGAAATGGTGAGGATTGCTTGTTTTGTTTTCTCTGAGTGCTACCCCACAATGTCTTCTTCCATTGCTTCACCCCACTCAAGTTGAAAAGATCCCATTGAAACCATTGTCGAGGGAGAATGGCACAATTTTAGAAACCTAGGAGATTTCTCTAATTCAAGATGCTTGAATTTCTCTTGCAGCTCCTTAATAATTTTGTCTAGCTCTGCGAGCTTCTCCCTATGAACTTCCACCTCTACACCCATAAGCATAATCTTGCTCTTGCATTTCTCCTTTTGGGATTTCATGTTTTCTAGCTGTCTCCTTGTAAAATTCATATATTTTTCATATTGGAGCTCCCATGCCTTTTTCCAAACTTCTATTTTTTCCATTGACCAAGCCACTGCTTCTTGATTGTCATCTCAAAGCCTCTCACACCGCTGAAGCTAGTTGCAAAATTTGTCCAAAGGGATAGCCATTAGGATGTGAAATAGAAATATGGTTACCTCACCTTTTCTATTAATAGAGCACCCAAAGATGCATGCATAACAACCTCTGGAATACCCTCTTATGAGAATATATAATTTCATTTTGAACTCCTAGACTAGAAGATTTTGAACCACTTCATAGAAAGGATGCAAATTAACTCGAATTCTAGAGGTTATGACCAAAGATTGGAATGAAACAAGAAGGGGAATACTATCAAACTACTCCCATAACAAAAATGCAGTGCCACTAGGATAAACAAATACCAATTCACATGGAGAAAGGAAGAAAAACTAGAGAAGAAATAGGACGAATAGTCCTTTGCTCCAAATCCAAGATGAAAGCCACTAGTGCGCCATGGAAAGGGAATAATAAAACCCACACGCACTAAAGACCTCCATCCTACCAGGCTTAATTAACTCCCCCCATGCCAGCTTGTGTGAATTGCACAAAGGGCCATCCCCTTTGTAACATTGTGATGTATGATGTTACTATGATGCCACTTGTCTTTTAGCCTTCATTTCACTCACAAACATGAGAAGGGATACAAAATTAGGGTGGATTGGAAAATAAATCCCCCCTGCACCCCATTTTCTAGCAATTTACCAAAAGAGAAGGTGTAAGCTAAATTGGTTTGAGCATCGACCAAATGGTTGAGTTCATGGAGTGCATGGAAGAATACCACTTCCCGAAACCCCTCTACTAGCTTATGAATTCGATGAGAAATCTTCAAAGATTAGGTTCCTTGTGGAGAGATTTTTTCACCATATGATGAACAACAACCATAGAATCACCCATGACAAACAATTGATTGACCTATTTGTTTTTCAGGATTTAGACCCCTTTCCAAAAGGCTAATGCCTCTGCTTGATTATTTGTAGTGTTGTCAATCCCCCAAGCATAAGTAATTTTTTCTTTTCCTTAGGGGCCAAAGATCACCCCCTCCAACTCCCCCACACCATGTGCCCGCTACCCCTTGAATATGAGCAAATATTATGAAAAGTGTTGAGAGTCATTTTATTATAGGATATTATTGTTAAGTGTTATGATGAAGTGAGTAGCAAAAATCATAGTGACTCATCTATGTGTGTGGAATTACATTATCCTCGTGGTAAATCAAAAGTCCGAGTCTTGTTGAAAGGTCTTAAATTGATGGATTATGCTAATTCCAAGTTAAGATCATTAAATGATGGGCTTTCAGAACATTATCGGTGATAGTTTAAATATGAGTTTTTCTTATCTCGTCATTCGTCTAGCTTGGGTAGTTAAGAAGAATAATTATTATCCTCCCTACTTGGGTTCAAATCCCGCTAGTGACATGTTCACTCTATGGAACCGATTGTGGTTGAGGCTCTTGTGAGCCATGAGGAATATCCCACCCTTGTCTATATGTTGGAGGGTGAGGTGCGTTGTTACATGTTAAAAATGAAGTTTTGCTTATCATATGAATGATATAAACACCATTCAAAATACTATTACTATGCATTATTACATGTAAAAAAAGGAAGTTTTACTTATCATATGAATGATAGAAACACTATTCAAAACACTATTCTATTAGAGTTGACTTTTAACTTTATATAATGAACAATTGGGCAATAGAGCATTAGTTTAAAAATTACAGAAAAAAAATTAAAAAAAAAATTACAATTTCATCTTTGTCAAACTATCTTGAAAAACATAGGGCATAAATAAGGATGGAAAAGTTTATGTTTTTGGAGGCAGCCTTTAAGGAGCCTAAGAAGATTGGAATAAGTAGTAATGGGATAAAAATAAAGATGGCTATAAAGCAATCCTAAGACTGTTTATTTTTTGAGACTTAAAGGGTAGTTGAATGTATATTCGAATTTCAAACTTGAAATATTGAATATAAATTTTATTTCATGGAAAAAAAACTATCTTAAAAAAGACACATACAAAGGATCAATCTCCTGGCTAAGTGGATTGGGTGAAATCTTCTTAGCATCAACTTCTTTCATGGAAAATGCTATCTTAAAAAAGACACATATAAAGGATCAGTCTTCGTTGTTTGCTTGGCTTCATTGTGGGTGTAAGCAATTTAAAAAAATACCACCGCTGAAATGTTAAATGTGATGATGGACTAATAGTTGCTCCACTTAGATATTAGTATTAATAAAAATCCTCTCCACATAGCTCAAAATTTTATTAATTTGAGCCTAGTCTTGACGAATTTGATTGATTGTGTTGCATATCTCATTGCTTTTGTTTTGCATATGAATTTCCCCATTTTCAATACTCATATTCTCATATGTGTAGCATATCAATGGCCTTCTCAGAACATTGATTCCCAATGAAGTCAACTAGAAAATAAATTTTCCTCCCTTGCTCTTTGAAGATAGTACCATTTCTTTTGATATTCCCAGCAACCAAATCTCTCATGGTCCATTTTAAGGTTATTTCAACCTAGAAAACATTCCAACTGCCTCAAACATGGTTGGGATCTTGACAACAAAGAAAAAATATCCCTCATCTCTTGAACCAATATATATAGTCCTTTCACTCCTACCCAACATCTCCATGTCCTCAACCATGTTTCTAATAGAGGTGCTCCTCACATTACTTTTGTAAATCTTCGATTATTTTACAACACTAAGTTTGATTTTTATAATGTTTATGAGTGATACTAACATATCCTTTTGGCTTTGTTCTTTTGCATGGTCTGCCTTATTGATAGTTTTGAAATATCCTGCGAAATTCCCCGATGGGTGCCTTTTAGACAAACCCCTTGATCTCCTTCCAAATATGTTCTATCTTTGAGGTGATGAAAGAAAGTGAGGTTCTCCACTGTTAACGATCCATACAACTTCATTGACAGGGAGTGAGTCCATGATTACATAAAATATTTACCAACAAAGGAGGTAGGCATGGAATAAGTCTCCCTAAAGTCAACAAAATACCCACCACCAATAAAAAAAAAACCCAATGAATTAGAGAGCGACCTTTAAACTCATGGAAGAATACCTGGTAGTAGAGATATTTATAATTGTAGAATTACGAAATAAAGATAAAAAAACAAAGGGGATGATTAGATAATAAACCATGTATAAGTGAAACACCAACTTGATGAAACCCTAATTTTGCCCCTCTTCTTTATAATAATTCTTTTAAAACAAAGAGGAGTACTATGTCCCATATTTGTATTTATAAAATTCAAACATTGTTATACATAGAATAACACAAAAAAAATCTTTTACAAATAAAATAAAAAATTGAATTATACTTATTTTCCAAAAATATTACACATTCTTTCAAATAATGTTAATACACCTTAACCACTCACACAAATATCTATCAATACACCTTAACCACTCACACAAATATCTATATATACATTAATACTCGTAAACAAAAATTAAAATCTTTTATTTTATTTGTATTATTGGAAAAAGCAATTACAAAACTTATTAAGCAGAATATATGTTTTTTTATGTGATGTGAAAGAAATGTACGAGTTTCTACAATAAGTTATATAGTCAATGGAATTTGGTTGATTGGTAATGCACAAAGTATTTTTGCCCGCACAATTTCTTCTTATATTGAAATATCCGTTCTTATATGTGAATGCGTCACATTCACAGAATTCACATAAATAAGCAATTTATTACTCTTGCACCTGATAGTCCATTTGGATCCCTGGAAGTATGTGAGATCTATTTCACATTATGATAAACCCTTATTACCCCAACCAAAAAATATACTAAATGGAAGCGTCTATTCCAAAATAGAAGTCATAATATATATATTCGTTCGTTAGTTTTGGAGATGTGTGAAGTTTACTATCGTTTTCCAGATGAAAGTGTGCAAAGATGGCATGTTTGTGGTGTTGACGCGCTTTTAAGGCTATAAATGGCTGAAGGGGCGCAAGGTGGGGTAAATAAAGGACTGCTCCATGTATATATAAAGTCTTAAAGTGGCCTGGCAGTGTGTAATTTGTTTACTTGAACCGAATCCGAATACAAGGTGGAGTTTGAAGGTGAATAGTAGCAGGTTGGGACTGTAGTGGTTGTTACTCCCTCAGATACCCCAACACATCCCTCTGATACCCCAACACATGATCTCTCATCGATGGCAGTCTGGTTGACTGCCTGTCATTCTGCCCGTGCTGACAAAGTTTTGCTTTCAGTATGGGTGGTTGTGTGCAGATCATGCCATGAATGAAAGAATTGTGGCTACTCACCACAGAGATTAATATCCTGCACTTGTATTAACAAGGGGAGTGCAGGGCACTTTTGGGCATTAGAGTAATAATATTTTTAATAATTCCTCCTCTTTCTAACAGGGAACCAGGCTTTGTCATGCAATTTTTCTTTTGGGATGGGAGAGACATGCCTTTACTTTACTTTGTTGCTGGACAATGCAATTGTATACTACCAGAAGAAAACGCTCCTATAGGAGCTGTGGGCATGATGGTGATAATGATGATGGTGGTCCATGCCTCGATTCCTGTTATCTTCTCCATTTCGCCCTCCACTTCATTACTCTTCTGCAATTCGTAGTCATGTGCTTACGCACACTGCTGTAAGGACGCAATGGCCCCTACAAAGCGTAGCAGCAACGCAGATGCCTCCCTTAGAAACGGACAAGCATGGTATTTATTCTCCATTCCTTCCTCCATATTCTTTCAGTTCCACTTTTTTATCATTCAGAATGATAGTCATAGCATGTCGATCTTGATTAGAAAAACATAAGAAGCTCATTGTATCATACCTAGCTGAAGATAAACAGATAATTGAGCTTAAGCACACATGTTACTTAGTATAGTCCACATGGCACGAGTGAGTAGTAGTTGCAGTTTAGATTTGAGGGAAGTTTTGTGCTAGATATGGAAAGATCCAATGGCATCATGTGAAAGGAATCACTCTCACAACTTAGGAGGCCTAGAGAACATATTCTCTGTGGCAAATATAGAGTGCACCCATGACACTATGGCCTCTGTTCTGGCTCTAACAAGGACGCTCATTGAGTACAATGTCTCTCTTTTTTTTTTTTTCTTTCGCAATATGCATCCTGTTATCACTGTACAGCAAGCGTGCCCTTCCCCTCAATCTGGGAATATTACAAATTTAATGTAGCCAGCTTACAACACTCTAGGATATGCTTTTGGCTAAGAATCCTCGAGTGGGGGTTATTTATTCCACCAAAGTCGCCCTGGATTTGCACCTGGTCCCAACTGTTTGATTCCACCAAAGTCGCCCTGGACTTGCACCTCGTCCCAACTGTTTGAAACAGCCCACTAGCACAGGTGAGATGGCCCACTAGGGCTAAAACATGTCTCTGGAAGGATTTGAACCTTGGTGGGAGTATCAAACACCCCTGCTTTACCATCTAACCAAGCCCTCATTAACATTGAGTAGAAGCTTGAATAGCTAATGAGTTCATTATACTCATTTTTATTACATTGATTTAGGCTATTGCTTATGCAGCATTTTTTTCGGCTTGGTTCTAGGGAAATTTAGTTGTTTAGAGGTTCATTCTCTGGCAAGAGAATCGGCTTTTGCTTTAATAGAACCATTTTGTCTATCATACTGTCTCATGGTTCTTTTAGCAAAGTTCAATTTGGGAAAAAAGAGATTAAGTCATCTGTTACCTTTCTGCATTCAATATCGAACAGTTTTGGGTACATGAGCGAAAGATTCTTGCTGCAATTTAGCAAAAGGAATGCTGGTAAACTGAGTTCCTACACCACAGGTTTCCTGTAAATCTGTCCATAGCATTAGGCCCATTCTAGTGTTGTGTCTACAGTTGATAACACTAAGATGACATGACTCAAAAGGGGTAGAACTCACAACATCTGCTATCTACTAGGTCAACACAGTACTGGTAAAATAGTGCATTGTAGGGTAGCCGGGCTTGATTGCTGCCCTTCTTCTGATTTTGGGCCCCTTACCAGGCCCATATTTATGTTATTACAACTGTGGGCCTTTTTAATCTATTAGTTGCAAGAACTGCAGCCTTCTAGGTTTACTGAAAGTCAGAATCCTCTTGTTCTGGGTTTAAATCCTGTGTTTCATTATGAAAGCCTAGTGGGGATTCATGAAGACATATAAAAAACACATTTCCAGTTACTTGATATACATTACACTTCATCAGCACGAGGATAATATTCATGATGTTCATGTCAAAATGTCTCAAGTCATATACGACCAGACTTTCTAAATTATTCCTAGTTGACTTTTTTACCTTAAATTGGAAACATACCTGCCCTGAAAATTGAAACATACAGCAATGTGTTAGTCACAAGATGGTATCGGGGATAAAAGAATAAACTCTGGGATCATTCGTCATGGTCACGGCCATCAAATTTTAAACTACTGTATTTGATCTGAAACAAGTACCGCAGTTGAGGCAAAAGCATAATGTGGGCGAACAGAATCCATTCCGAGGTGTCTACAGTTATCTAAAACAGTTCTGGAAAATATAATTTGGAGCATGCTAATTTCCTTACCTCTTGGCTTTGCTGCCACTAAAAAGGTGACATTTGAACTTAATCTTGTGCTAGAGTGGACACGGAAACCATCATGTTGTTGCTTGCTTTCACTGTGCTCACAATCGGGGATTGAATTTGATCGGAGGAATCTCTTCTTTTTCAAAACTGAGAGGATGCTTTCCTTAAAAATCATGTGAAAACTATGAAACAACCTATGATATTGAAAATTTATAGAGATCTTTCCGTCATTTTGAAAGTCATAAGTCTATAATTATACCATATAGGTGGTCCTCCTCCAAAATGTTGGCACCAAGGGAAATGATATACGTGATTAAGATGAAGATGAAGTATGCTACTGATCATAAAGCTCAGCTTAATTATGAAAGAGAGGGAATCTATAAGGTCTGATGGAGATGCTCAACAATGTCTTTCGCAGTTTCTCTTATTTAGTTACCAAGCTCTTTTACCGATCTGTGCAATTCTCATAAAGAACCATAGGCAAAGGTGGTTGATATCTATAAAAACATTCTTCTCTAGATGGCTTGTTGCTCCTGTATTCTATATAATCTGTATAAAAGTGGCTCATGTTGTGCTTGTCTTTCTAGATGTGACATTTGTTTGTGCTCATATTCAATTTAGTAACACTCAATGAGTAAGCTTGTGCCAAAACTTGACTCGTAAGTGTATGATTTATTGCTGGTCCCTGTCATCTTGTGGAAGTCCATGAAGCTTGAAGTTTTTTTATAAAGTGCTATGGCCTACGCTTGACAAGGAAAAAATTGAACATTTGTCATATGACATAAACATTTCTGCTACATCCTGAATAGATTCATACTCTTTTGCTTTTGGCAGTCACTCCATAAAGTGGATAGATGTGAGGGAACATTCAGACATCGATAAGAAGTGGGTTGTAACAGCCTTGGCATGCGATATTTTCCTCGTTGTTGCTTTCCTAAGAGTCACATTCCTTTAGGCATTTCCCTTATCCGAGTCCTCATTTATGTATTATATATTTTGTTATTTTCTTCTCTGACACTGTAATTTGTAAACCCTTGTTGTCCACCCATAGGGAATGCGAGTACTTTGTTCTAAAATCTGTTTGTACAAAACTCGCAGTTTTCTCTGATACTTGATCAGATTGTGTTCTATCTGCGGAGTCTTCTGGTTGAACTTGATTAAAATCAAACCTGTCTTCTTGTTCATCATAAGCCAATGTCAAATACTCTATTCAGTGGGTCCCAACCTGGGTAACTACTCTTACTACACAAGTTATTGGAAATTGTTCATTTGTTCCTAGTCATCCAAGATGGTCCATTTGCTAGAGTACCACATTATCCAAGGGGGTCTATTTGCTAGAGTACCACATTATCCAAGGGGGTCTATTTGCTACATTACTTCAGGTTCTCTTGAAATGTCCTGTAACACAATCTTCCCTTGTACCATTCATAAATCTCTTTTTCATTTGCTTTCTTATTGGCCTTCTGTTAGCAAGTACTCATTACTACCGTTGGTGTTTTGTACAGTAAATTAGCTACTAGAGTGATCCTAAAACGGAGGGGAAACAGCTTTGAAATGGCACTGAAGCACAATCTTAAAAATGTATAACATGCAACTACATGAAGGTGTAGATGATGCAGTTGGAAGACTTTTTATTGAGTTATCAGAAACATTGTAGAGGGTGGGGGGCTCTTTGAAAACTGTCCCCTGTTTTGGATCCTGAAATGGAGGGGAAACAGCTTTGAAACGGCATTGAAACATATTAGTGCTGTTTTGGAATTTCTGAAATGCCATTTCAGATAGTGGATATGGGAATAGGCGTTTTACACCTAATATGAAACGTTTCTTCCAATTTTGGAAATGGATCCCCTAAAATTCTGAAATGTATCCATGAAAGTGTGAAACGTTTTGCTGCTATAGTTGGCATTTCAGGCCCCAAAACCGATTTTTAAGATGATAAAGGTGAAGAAATAATCCCTTAAAGCTTCTACAAATCCCTAACCCTAAAAGTGATACCTAAAACATATAAATAAAGTGCGTTGGGCCTCCCTTAAGCACATCAATACTTTTTGAGTTTTTTTTTATTGTTGGCACCGGGTGGTTCTTTGCTTGAGGGTTTGAAGCTTGCATCTTGGAAGCTTGGAGCTTGGAAGTTCAATGGATTTGGTGGGTGGTTATTTGTGGTTATGAACATGATGCTGTGGAACTTCGTTATAGGACAAAGACTTTTTTGGTGATATGTAATCGTAATTTGTAATGAAGTTTTGAATGTTGAATATGATAGTAGGCTGCCACTCGTTTTGCAATTTGCATTGTGCATGTATTCATTAATGTATGCTAAATGTTTACATTGTACCACTTTTGACTTATCATAGATTGATGATAGTAGATAGTGGTGATGATGATGATCTACAATGCTAACTTTGGGTTTCTAAATCTAATTGATGAATGATACTCTGAATTTTTTTGTGTTATGGTTTTCTTGCATTTATATATTCTTTTCAAAGAAAATCTTTGTGGGATTCCCCCCTCTTCCCTGAAAAATCTGGATGGAGGATGGTGTTAGGCAATAGCGACTAGTAATCCCAAGGGACTTGACTAGATTGGAACCTGAGACCTCTCCTTTGGGAACATGCCTTTAGCAGATGGTCCAATCGATTGAGTTAACCCTTGGGGATTTCTTGCACACACACACACACACACACACTTTTTTTTCTATTTCTCCACCATATCATATCCGATGTTTTTGAAAATTTGCTCTATCTGTTCCTCCCCTTGTATCCATATCTGTTTCAGTAAGTGAAATAACTAGTCAAAGTCCACATTTGGATATAATCTTCAAGGGAGGAGATAATTGTTTTATGGTAGAAAAGATGCGAGGAAAATTTTGTGCATGTAAAGGAACATGGCCTCTACAAGTTTGTGGTAGGTGATGTAAAAAAGCCACATACCTTGGCGACTAGCAATGGAAGTAACAGAAACAACAACAACAACAATCCATTGTGGCATCAGAGGTATGGGCATGCCAATTTTCAGTATCTTCCTTACTATCGAAATGAAAAATGGTGCTTAGACTACCAAATGCACAAGAAGGGAGGAAAGTTATACTTGAGGCCTGTATAGCAGGCAAGCAACACAAAGCTGCTTTCGAAGATGGAAAAGCTTGGATGGGTAATGCAGCATTGGACTTCATGCATTGTGACATTTGCAGACACCCAAGACATAGAGTGCAAGGTACTTTGTGCTTTTTGTCGGTGGTTTCTCCAAGATGCGGGTTTATTTCTTGAAGAAGAATCTGATGCACTTTCTAGTTTTAAAGTCTTTAAGGTAGTAGTAGAAAAGGAGCCTGGAAGGAGTAAAAAAGTCCTTTGTTTGAACAATGGGAATTCTGTTCGAATGAATTTGCTGATTTTTGTAAAAATGAAGAAATTCACGGACAATTTTTTGCACCTTATACACCCCAACAAACTGGGGTTGTCGAAAACTGGAATAGAGCAATTGTTGAGATGACAAGATCCATGTTATAGTGTAGGATGGTACTAATCTTCAACTCCGGAAAATAAGTCCACATTTGGATGTAATCTTGAAGGGAGCAGATGGCTTTTTTTGTGGTGGAAAGGAAGTTAAGAAAGTTCTTGCATTAGCTGTAAAGGAACATGGTATTACAGGTTTGTAATAGATGATGTAACAAAGTCACATGCTTTGGTGACTAGTAGTGAAACTAGCAATAACTACAAGAATAGTTCACTGTGGCACCAGAGGCATGGGCTTGCCAATTTTCAATATCTTCTTCACTAATGAAATACAAAATGGTGCTTAGACTACCAGATGTATAAGAACTGAGGGAAGATATATGTGGAGCATGTGTAGTGGGCAAGCAACACAAATGTTGGACTTGGTGCATGGTGACATTTGCGGACCCATGCAAAGACCTACGAAATCAGGTGCAAGGTACTTCTTGCTTTTATTGATGATTTCTCTAGGAAGATGTGGGTTTATTTCTTTTAGAGGAAATCTGATGTATTTACGAATTTAAAGTCTTTTCAGGCAACAATAGAAAAAGAGTCTAGGAGTAAAAAGGTCCTCCATTCAGCCAATGGAGGAGAATTCCGCTTGCTGATTTTTGTAGAAACGAAGGAATTTAGGGACAATTTTCTACACCTTATACAACATAACCAAATGGGGTGTGGAAAGGTGGAACAAAACAATTGTTGAGATGGAAAGATCCATGTTGCAGTGTAGGGTGGTACTAAACAAATGTTGGTGAGAACTAATGCACATTGCAATGTACCTTTTCAATAGAAGCTCTACAAAAAAGTAAGGGACATCACACTAGAGGAAGCTCGGTTTGAGAGAAAACCAAAGGTTGGTCATCTGAATTTTTTTGGTTCCATAGCATATGTGTTGATTCTAGCTTGAAAGAGATCAGAGTTAGATTTGAAAAGCTTAGTCGCCGCGTATGAAAATTTACAAAAGAATTGAATTTCCTTGAATCTCAGGCAGTTGTGAATTGAATGATGAATTTAATCTGCAATACATAATTTTTTATAAGGTACAAAATAAATGTTAAGATGTGAAACTTAAAAAATATTAAAACAAAACTCTATATATGTATGCATTTAGCCTTGACTTTTATTTTGACATATTTTTGGGTCAAAGTTGAAGTTAAAAATTATTGTATTTGTTTTTTAGTTTGAATAATAAGTTATAATTGGAGATTGCTTAATTGTCTTTATCAAACTTGAAGGTGAATTTTATCATATTTTTTGCACTATCGAATGTTTTTGGAATTTGTTGTCCCCAAATTTGAATGGGAACATGAACCAGGTAACTTGGTGAAATGTAGAAAGCTGATGTTTGTTGGTTATAGCAAACAATTTAAGGCCTATCAATCATAGTTGAAAAAGTCGTTGACATTGTGATTTTTTGTGATGCAAACTCCTAAACGGAAAATTGTTGGCGAAAAATCGAACCACACGATTTTTGGAAAAAATTGGCAAAAATCAGGAAAAAATCGTGCCACGATGGAAAAAATGTGAGGGTGCGATTTTGACCCTCTTAAAGCTCAATTTTTTAATTTCTTCTCATTATCTTTGTAGCTGTTGGGGAATGAGAGGGAAGTAGTTTACCATCATCAATAAGAAGTTTTAAGAGGGCCAAACCATTGTTCTCATCACCATCAAAGTCTTTTTTATTGGAGCAGGGATCAATTCCTATTTTCCTATGGTGTTGATATTCTCAGATCTCAGGTATTTCTTCAAATTCCACCCTCTTAACTAGTTTTTTTATAGATTTCTGTAGGGTTTTCAAAGTGCATGTTGTTTGCCTCTTATTATCATTTTTCATGGTTTATAGAACAATTTATAGGTCTGTTTTTTTTACCAGCAAGCTCTTTTTTTTTCAAGAGTGTTTGATATTCATTTTTTATCTTTTCTTTTGCCCTAGGTTTGAAGTTGGAAGTGAGTATTGCCTTACCAATTTGCAGAAGCCTTTGGACCCATTTTGGCAGTATGGTGAACTTGAAGATGAGACAAACCAACAAAGATTGTCTTGTAAACTATGTGGGTACCCCATGAGAAGAGGGGTTAGCTAGTTGAAGTACCACTTGGCTAGAATCCGAGGTCATGATGTTGGGATTTGTAGTGCATCAACCCCAGAGATTATGTGAGCTACCGATGATGCTATTTGTGAAAAGGATAAAAAGAAGGAAGAAGTAGTTTCTACCAAAGCTGAACTTCTTGTTGGTGGAGTGGCTAGATCCTTAAGAACTACAAGCATATCTGGGACTCAGGGCAGTGACACTGACTCCATGGATTCACCTTCCACGAGGACCTCACCTTTCTTTGTTCCAAGAATTGGAGATGGGGCATAACTTCCATCCGGTCAGTGGTTCTAAAAAAGGAGAAGCAAGAAGCAGTCAGGGTTGTGAGGTGTCTTTTCTGGAGTAACATACCTTTGAGCATTACAAAGACCAATCCATTTTTCCAGTCGATGTGTGATGCTATCCCTATTGTTGGCCCAGGGTATAAGTGCCCTACCTATGAGGAGTTTTGGGGGCCAATTCTTCAAGTGGAAAATAATGACATCAATACTAGATTGGAGGGCCTAACTAAGTCATGGGAGACCACTGGATGCACAATGATGTCTGATGGTTGGACACGTGGGAAGGGTAGGACCCTTCTTAATTTCTTGGTACATTGTCCCAAGGGTACAATGCTTATTAAACTTGCTGATTCATCGGGGCATGTTAAAGATGCACTGTTGTTTTGTGAATTGATGGATGGGTTCATTTGAGAGATTGGTTTGCAACATGTTGTGCAAATAATAACAATAATGCAACTAATTATGTGGTTGCCGACAAGTTGCTAATGGAGAGGCACTCCATAGTGTTCTGGACGCCATGTGTTGCCCATTGCATCGATTTGATGGTTGAGGATGTGGGAAAAATATCCTTTGTCAAGGAGGTCATTGATTGGGCTAGGAGCATAAGAAAATTCATATATATAACCATGCATCTGTTCATAGCCTCATGAAGAAATTCGCAAGAAACAGGGGGTTGTTGTGTCCTATAATCACATGTTTTACCAATGGATTCATTTATCTTCAGTCTATGCTCCAATATCAATTTGAGTTGAAGTAGATGCTTGTTTGTGATGAGAGGTGCGATTGTGCATTTAGCACAAGATATGATGGGAGAGCCATTGCTAAACTAGTGTACATCGATTCCTTCTGGGAAGGAGTGCAAGAAGTGTACACGGTTAATGAACCTTTGGTAAACGTTCTCCGCTTGGTTAATGGGAATAAGCTCGCAATGGGATACTTGTATGAGACCATGGATAGGGCCAAAGAAGCTATCTGATCTTATTATGTGGGCAAGGGTACCCCTGAATATGAAAAATACATGATGATTTGGGGTTTGATCTCTGTTACAAAAATCGTTAATAAATCGCCAAAATCGCGATTCCAACTCAAAAACGATTTTTTCTCAAAAAATCGCAAAAAAAATCGGGCGATTTTTTAAGGAAAAAATCGGAAAAATCATGAGCTGATGGGTAAAAATCGCCTGCGCAAAAAGTCCACAGGTTTAAGACTTTGTGAGGGGTTTTTTTGGTTTTATTTTTGCATTTAGCCAAGGAGGAGAGCCAAGGAGGAGAGCCAAGCCATTCAACCAGCCAAGGAAGAGTTTGCCATTGGGATTTTGTGGATTCAAGGGTCAGATTTGTGGATTTGGCATTGGAAATTTTAGTCTATTTCATAGTTTTTGCATTTGGAGGTAAGTAAAAAAATTTGCCCATTATTTCTCATTTTTCCACCATAGATTTTCATAGGTTTTCAGTGGCAATGAGTTTTACATCTTCAAAATAGATTTTTGATGGATCAAAAACCATTTTTTTCCACTGTTATGTGATTTTATTTCTTGCCATGTACGCCCAAAAACGTTTTTGGGATTTTCTTGCCCTAGGTCGATGTAAATTAGTTTAAAATTTTTTGTGTCTATTTCGAGTTCAAAACCAAGTTTGAATGCTAGATACATAATTGATTTATCTCTGATTTTTAAATTTTCATTTTTTCATCAATAACACATGATAAAAAACGATTTTTTTTTGCCCTAGGTTCATATTTTTCCATATTAAAGATGCCGAAGGCATTGGATCCATTTTGAGAGTATGGTGAGCCTGATCCTCCAAGGAATCGACAACATTTCTCATGCAAGCTATGTGGGAAAAAAATGAGCAGTGGGGTATATAGGCTAAAATACCACCTTGCGAAAATTCCAGTGAATGAGGTGGAGATTTGTCCCATTTCAAGCGCAGAACTTGTTGTGAAGGCCACAAAAGCACTTGAAGAGTATGTAGAAAAAAAAAGTACGCAGAATCCATGAAAAAAGAAATGGCTTCAAGATCCAAGTCAAGGATAGGCACACACACTCTTGGGGCAATGGGAGTGGAGTCTAGTGAGATCCACTCCTCATAGTCTGTAATGCCTACAACAACATCACCATGGTTATGCCAAGAACCATACCTGGTGCACAACCGTCTATCGAGTTCATGTTGAAAAAAAAAGAGAAAGAAGAAGCGAACAAACTTGTGGGTAGATGCCTTCTATGGAGTGATATTCCATTCAATTTTACCAGGAACCCATTCTATGTGTCTATGTTTGAGGCTGCTAGTATTGTTGGCCTGGGGTATAAGCCCTCCACTTATGAGGAGTTGAGAGGGCCCATCCTTCAAAATGAAAAGGCCGATTGCACTCAGAGGTTGCAAGAGCTTCAAGATTCATGGCAGTTCATAGGATGCACGGTGATGTCACATGGTTGGACTGATGGGAAGGCTAGGACCCTTCTCAATTTCTTGGTTCATTGTCCTAGGGGGACAATGTTTTTGAAATTTGTGGATGCATTTGCACATGTCAAGGATGCGGCATCACTTTGTGACTTGTTGGATGGGTTCATCCAAGAGGTAGGTCCGCAACATGTTGTCCAAGTCATAACGGACAATGATGCAAATTATGTGGTTGCTGGTAGGATGCTTATGTTCAGGTATCCTACATTGTTTTGGATTCCTTGTGCCGCTCATTGCCTTGAATTGATGTTAGAGGATATGGGAAAGATTGGTTGGATCAAGGATGCCATCGATTCAGCGAGGAGCATCACAAAATTCATATACAATCATGCTTCTGTACTTAGCTTGATGAGACAATTCACAAGTGACAAAGAGTTGGTGCGTCCTGCCATCACACACTTTGCCACTAGTTTTATTTCTCTTCAGTCTCTTTTGAATTCTAGGTGGGAATTGCAGACAATGTCCCTTTCACCTGAGTGGTGCGCTTTATCATTTAGCAGTAAACAAGGGGGCAAGCCATTATGAGGCTAGTTGCATACCAGGAGAGCTTTTGGGATGCGGTGAATGAGGTGTGCACCATCAACGAACCTTTGGTAAAGGTTCTTCGCTTAGTCGACAGGGACAAGCCCGCAATAGGCTACCTATATGAGGCCATGGATAGGGCCAAAGAGTCCATTCGTGCTTATTATGTGGACAAGGGGGATCAAGGGCATGAGAGAAAATAAATGATATGGATGGTGATTGATGACTGATGGAACAACACACTCCATCGCCCCATTCATGCTACAGGGTTATACCTCAACCCTGCATTCTCTTACAGCTATGGCTTCAGGTTTGATTCAGAGGTTATGTCTGGCTTCTTTGAGTGTGTCCAGAGGATGGTGCCAAGTGCAGTTGACCGATTAGAGCTTTCCCAAGAGTTGGAACTCTATAAGAGGTCCATTGGCTTATTTGGGTTTGAGATGGCCATAAATGACAGGAAGAACATAATGCCA
>JASDQU010439742.1:53520-65251 GCA_032191745.1 Picea mariana | reverse complement strand
CTTTTAGCTGGAGTAAATCCACCAACTACGTCCAGACCTTCCACGAACCTCCCATCTAAAGACCATGTTTCTCATCATGCTTAGCAGTGAGTCACCCTCGAGCTGGGACTAAGCTCCACCCAGGGCAAGGGAATCCTAGACTAGGTTGAGGTTACAGGAAACTATACAGTGCAGCTGGAAGGATTCTCTCCAAAAGCCTTCTTACGCCAACTACTCACAGACTCTCATTCCCCACATGCCTTTTCCACCCCGGGAATATGCACCTTCATTGTTCCACAGTCCAGCGACTGCTCCACTTCCCCTCTCAAGGTCGCGACAAAAAAAAGATCAGGAATTCTCATAGCTCAGTAGCTGGTGTTGGACTCTCTCTAGAAGAAAACCACTTCCCTACAAAATCTCTCACCTGGAGAGAGTTTCTCACTGGCCTAACAACCTGCCTGTTCAATCCAAAGCCACCTCTCTCACCTAGAGAAAGTGTTGCTCATAGGATTGACAACCTGCTTCTTCAACCAGTCTTCCACTCAACTCCAACCAAGTGAGAAAAACAATAAGGGTTCATTGCGGCTTAGGAAACAAAATATGACAACCTAAAAATGGTTAAGGTTTTGTGTGGCCACAACAACCAACAACTATGATACAAAACGACTTCAACGATTACGGGGTGGTCGAACTTCACAGGGGACGCAGATCAGTCCACAGTTCTCCCTGTGTTCAGGATGTGTGACTAGAGAAAAAAATGCGTGGGTCAATGATGGAGGTCTCGGGTTGAGAAGGAGGATGGGAGAATGGCAGAATGAAGCCCCAATAGTTCTGTCTTTCCCAACTATAACTGCTTTCACCCAGGTCGACACTTGTCTTCCTGCAACTGCATGCATTCCACTTCGCACATGTTCCCTTTCCAAGGAAATTAGGATAAAAACATGTCTTTC
This sequence comes from Picea mariana, assembly GCA_032191745.1. NCBI lineage: Eukaryota > Viridiplantae > Streptophyta > Pinopsida > Pinales > Pinaceae > Picea > Picea mariana. The sequence continues at coordinate 64,322 of JASDQU010439742.1, read as the reverse complement.
ACACATCTTTTGGAATAATAATAAATTATTATTCTCAAGGACTTAAGCCCCCAAGCTTATCCCCTCTTTACAAAATTCCATCCCCCTCCCCCTTACCTAGCCTTGTGGAAGATTAGTCCCCCATCACTCTTTCTTCGTGGTCGGTCTACACGCAACGATGTAATTATATTAAATATATGAGCATTTACACATATACAATAGTAGGCTCACTGGCCTTTGCATCTAAGCTCTCTGGCCTAATCACCACATAAGCCTCCTAACTTATTATAACTCAGCTCACTAGCCTATCAAATATGTTTACAATTCATAATTATAGCTGGGGATCTACCTGGGGATATTACAATCCCCTCCCCTTATTTTTTCACTGTTCTCAGTGAAACTTGTTTATACATATATAATTCAAAAAAAATTTAAAAAGCTCCAAGATTTAGCTAGTGGAAGCCCATTATTTACCTGGTGCTCTACTTTCAAGCACCAATTCTGGTGTCCATACTGCAGCTAAAACTCAATTTCTCTATTTCATAGAGTTTCTTCAGGAAATAATTGAGCTTATTATTCCTTGTTACATGCTTCAATTAAACCTCATTGAAAGCACTGAATGGTTGTAGATCCATGATGTTCCCCCCAGCCTTAGATCTCACTGTTGATAAACTCTTAGCATGGATATGGCTCTATAGACATAAACACTCTGCTCCTACACGTATTCATTCAGAAGCAATATTATAACATATATGCAATGTATACATATTTATATACAGGCAATTCTAATAACATTATATCATGTATACAATATACACAACATACAATGAATAGAGAATTGATACTTACTTTTTGATTGAGAAGACCTTCCACATCAACATGGTCTAGACCAAGGTACCAAACCTCAACAACACTCCAAACAATGGTATCTCATTCCCCACATGCCTGTCCCACCCCATGAGTGTACAAGTTCACTGTCACACAATCCATCGACTGCTACACCTCCCTTTCCTTGGGCTTCAGCAACAGGCTGGACTAGAAGTCTCAGAGCACCATGGCTCGAGGAGTTCCAACTTCCCTCAAGGTCTCCAATCAACATCTTTCCAAGCTACTCTTTGTAGTCAACATTATAACTTTAATCAACATCATCTCATCTGCATCACCTACATGCAGTTATCATGAGAGAACATAAAAGAATTCTTTTAGGAACTCCAACTTAGTTCAAAAAGGAATTCAACTTTTTTTTTTTTTTCAAAACATGAAATTCCATTTCCTAATTCTTCTTGGCTGTTGCCATATTAGGATTTCAACCTTCCTTGTGGTTTTCCACAAGCACCAAATTGCATACCATTTTCCTTCAAGGCTTCATCTTACATACTACCAACAATTGTCAGTATTTCTTGTACATCATAATTCAATTGCAATATGTACAAAACCACATGTAGTGAAATTAGAACTGCCTGTATCTAGAAATTCAATCATAATTACCAAACAATTTAATAAAATAGAATGACTCATAATTCTGTGAATATGCATGTTCACAATAATATTTGTAAGTTCATTACTTCTTTTTCTGAACAAGAAAATTTCTTTTAGTCAATGCTCATGTGACTACTTGACTTGCAAATTTCCTGTTGCAATGTCTAACACCTCCCTAAAATGTCCTCAACTTCATGAGTTAACAACATTTCAGTTGTTAGTAACAATTATTTCCATGCAATAATATATATGCACGCACTTACAAAACATATTCAACCATTGCATTTAGTATACAATTCTATCACTTAATATGCATGAGTGTAATTCTCAATGCATACTTATTCAGTGCACCTTGCATTGAATTACATAATGCTCTTTATCTCAAGCATGTATCTCACCATCCATAAGTTGGAATTCTAGACAATGTGTTGACACATTCTCCACACACTTCCTATTGTCTTCCCAATTAATTGGATGCCTTCCTTTTTGACCCGAACACAACACCAAGAATATATTTCTTTGGTGCTCATTAGTGTTAGAAAAAAGGTTGCAGTCCAAGTTTAATTTAAAGGTAGGAAGCTTTTAGTACCCGTGTGGCTCATAATCTTTCCATAGCCATACCTCACTATATCCAACCATGTCCTAGTCTCATACATGACTATATTATTGGAATTCATTCATATAAAAAGTTATTATCTTTTAATTCTTTGGTTACTACCCCATAACCAAATTAACGTGACATTCTACTATGTCAGTGTGTGTATTCAGAAGCTAAAAAAGCTTTGAATTAATACAAGCCTCTAGCCTTTACCACATCTAGTGGTATGCATTGAATAATATAATCATGTGATTTTATAAAATAAATCTGGCTGAGGAAGTTCTTATCTAAATTTCCTTTCAACAATTATGCAAAAAGAGTAATAAAAACTCATACTTGCATGACTGGCATTAATAAATTTTATACTACCTGAATGTCTAATGGCAGTAGAATATTTCATTCTTCTTTTATCAAACTTATAACCAATACTTCATCTCTTTGTTGCTTCCTTCCTTATGCAACAACATCACCAACAAAACTTACAAACATGCAAGCATTCTTTCCTCTGGCTGACCCAACAAGCAATAACATACTTGCTTCCATAGAAATTGCAACTTCTTTCCCCCTATAGAAATTTTCCTTGTTGATCCCAGAAGTCTACAATTCTTCTCAGAGTCCTGAATCTTCTTGTGCTCTCATTGTAGTCACTGTACATGCCTATTTTTTTCCTAATCACTTTTGATGTAGTTCCCCCACCTCAGCAGGGTCTGCTGACCTCTCGGTCAATGGATCTTCAAACTCTCAGAGGTGGAGCAGCTCTTCGGGTCCCTACTAGAACCTCCACGAAACAAATCCACAGGTCCTTGTGTGAAACCTCACCCATGCGAACTAGTGGCAGGTGCAAGATTACTCTACGTGACCACCAGCTATGGCCATATGCCTATCCAAAAGGTGCTTTGTGATCTCTAACTTTGTGTGTTTTGTTCCAAGTCAACCTCAACTCTTCTGATCCTTGAACTCCAAACAAAGAGCCTAGTGAGTGCTAGATTTGTTCCTTTGACCTTCGATGATGTGACCTCCATCTATGACCTGGGGTCCAACTCCCACGCACTTCGGTACTTCTCACTTCGTAATGTCATAAGACTACTCACCTCCCTCCTTCTGATACCCGAAACCTTCTCCCCAATGAAGGAGATCGATGGTCAGATCTGATTTCAGACCGACATCCCAAACTATTACTCCTAAGCTTTTAAGTGCTAAATGAATCTCGGATCTTATCTTCCTCGCAAATCCATTGGATCTAATGATGCGTGACTTTCATCACCTCTCTCATCCAACGATCTCTACCGTCCGTTGAGATTCTTCATAGGTTTCTTCTGTCCAACTCTGCGTCAACCCTTCTGAACTTGTTTTCCATGAGGTGACTTCAACCCTTGTATTTACTTTGAACACTTGAAAACTCTATCCTTCCTAAGCTTGATTCTCACTTCAACTCAAGGATTCTCAAGAATCCTACTCGCACTCCTTGTGGCCTCCACGATAACCCCTAGCTATCTAGAACTCCAACTCTGTGCACTCCTTGCAACAAAAGTTCTTCAACCTTCTTCCCTTGGGTTGGATAAGTCTAAGACTTAACTTGGCCTGTGCACACCTTGCACGAATCTGTGCTACCCTTGCACTTTTGTTGGTATAAGTTTCACGGTATCTCTCTCGAGCTTTCTGAGGTAAACCCAGAATATGCCAATGCACTCCTTGTAGGAATTCATTCAATTGATACCTACAACAACCATAATACACCATAAAATTGGATCAAAGTATTCTTATATTGATTTCTCTTTAGAAGTCATTCCATTTTTACATTATTTGACTTGATATCTCCATACCCTTGTGGAAATACCTTCACACCCTTGGAGTGCATCCAAAATCCTCTACTATTCTAGCTTTCCTCCCTGGAGTGTTGACATGCATTCCTATTAGATGGATATCTATATCATGATTTCTTCTTCCATTATCTTAGGATGTTAATGGACTTGACTCCATCCATGAGTTTTTCCTTGTCTAATTTTCATACTTTCCATGACATATTATGATGATATTAATTTTCAAAATTCCATTATTATTTGGATTCCTCTGATTCATCTCCTGCGTGAAGGAATTATAATTCCATAAAACCTTCCTTCCTTATTCCCATTCTTTGCGTCTCCATACGAACTTATGGTTCATGAATTATCATGTATTGTAGATGGCTTTTTCCACATAGAATTCACATTTGATGTGCAAGGATTGTCACCTGGACTGTCTTCCCCTAACAAGAATCCCATTGGGGTTTCCATGCTACTTATCAAACCCAACATCTGATCCAATGACTTATGAAAAAATCTCATATGTAGAATAAAGAATTTTCCCTCTCCTTCTTCCTTATTTCTTCTATTTGAAGACATCTCTAGCACTTTTTATGTTTTAATGTAACCATTGCATCTGGAATCCTCTTTCCGATACCTTCCCAATCACAACTTCCTTTCTCAATTCTAAGCCTTGAGCAAAAAGCTGTGATCCTTTAAAACTTGTGCTTCTTCTCTGATGCACTTCTTGTGAAAAAACTTGTTTTCTCTGAGCTATTGGATCTTAGATATTTGTTGGAACCTATTATAAAGTTCCCAAGTCTTCAGTATTCTTTTGATGCGGGTTCGAACCAGATGAAACCCACCTGCTTCCTTCCAAACCCTTTTCCTTTCTTTAACACAGTTTTCGGGCACTAGCCCCCATTTTCCTTGAGCCCTTCATTTGCATGGGACCACGACTGTGACCAAGTGATAAATCCATAGGTTCTTACTCGGAATCCAGATCTTTGGGACTTCCGAGCTTCAAGAAATTGGAGGATTTCTCATCCGCACATCCCCCAACCATTAATCTTCAAACACTCCCATGTCACATTTGGTGACGTCATTACGTCACATCACTTAAATCTTTTCCAATTGTGAGGGAATATAACGACGGTTTGGAGTAACCCTCCCATCATACGACAATTCTTCTGACGCTAACACGTAACCCCTTGGTAAAACCATGGTTTGGATTGTGGGACCACCTTGGGAAATTAACTCTCGGGAAACTTGGGTCCCCACAAGGCGTTTTGGCAGTTGATATTGATGTATCATGATCAATGCCTCTGTGGGTCCTCCTACCTTTAACTACATTATGTAACCTCATCCCCACTAACCCTTCTCATATAGAATGCCATGTGGTGGAATACTAGTAGCTGGCAAGTGGCCTAGTTAGATGGGTTACATGTGTCACATTCCAAATGCCATTTCAATCTTCCATGGGTTTGAAACCCGCTGAAACGTGGAACAAAAACCATGTTTCCATGTCAATCTAAGTGATGTCATCATGCCACGTTACTCTAGAGTTTCGGACTTCAGAATTTTTTAGGTTTTCTTCCTTCCATTTTCCCAATTTCTGAACTTCTGAACTTCTTTAACCTTCGCCCCCCACATAGTACAATTGTCACCAAGTAAAGAAGTGGCATGTGGCATGTTTAGGAAGTTCCACGTCCCCTTGGTGGTGTCATCCTGCCCTACCACATTTTCTCCTTTTTTCTTCGAAACTTTGGGTTTCGAAAGTTTGTGCATCAACACATCCCACTTCTCCCAATTTCTGAACTCCAAAGTTATGATCTGTCATGAGATCTACAACTCACAACCACTTGCACGTAGACTCGATGGTTCTGATCTGCACTTCACCAAACACTTTAACTTCCACTCTTGGTTTGATCTAATGGTAATTTTTTTCCCATATCTACAGTGTAGATTTCCTCCAGGACTTCAGAGCTTTGGGCTTCGGAAGTTTGTGCATCAACGCATCCCACTTCTCCTGATTTCCAAACACTGAAAGGATTCCAGGATAACCCTCCTTCACCTTCTCCAGATCTGACGGTTGTAAATGATTTTCCTTCCTTCCGAATAGATCCTACGGACCCAACACCACTAATGTTGTGATCTCTCTCCCTGTGGCCAAATACCACATCTGTCACGGTTTTATAATACTGCTACCCCTCCTGAGTTTTGTAACATGACCAAAGTAACCTCTTGGCTCTCAGGAACATTCTTAGGTTCGAAATTGGTTCCTCCAGACACAATTTCCACTTGAAACCTTGGGTCCAAAGACCACTTATCTAGCACATCCAAGTTCGGCGTTGAAACCTTGGCTTTGAACTCGAATTTTGTCTACTTCGACAACAATTATTTCCGAAACTTTTTCTTCAATTTCAACTAACATGGCCGAGGCTCACTATTGAAAACCCTGGCTCTGATACCAATTTGTAATGTCCCCAACCATCCACAGGCCAGGAAATGCCACTACTCTGACACTTCACTTAGCTCTGATACCAATTTGTAACATCCCCAACCACCAATAGGACAAGCAATGATACCAAAACACCCTTAACTTTGGCTTTACTGCTCTGATACCAAATTGTAACATCCTCGACCATCCACATGATGAGTAATGCTACTACACAGAGCATTCACACACACACACACACAACATGCATTTTAATCGAAATAAAATACATAACATAGAGTTAATGTTACCATGCAGATTCAAACAAGATTAACAATAAGTACACATGCAACAGAACACATGATACATTTACCAGTAGCATAAACATGCATAACATACATAATTAGCCACATAAATGATACTTGTATTTTAGCTAGAGTAAATCCACCAACTATGTGCAGAATTTCCACAAACCTCCCATCCAAAGACCACGTTACTCATCACACTCAATAGTGGGTCACCCCTGAGCTGGGACTAAGCTCCACTGAGGGCAAGGGAACCCTAGACTAGGCTGAGGTTACAGGAAATTACATAGTGCAACTGGATTGATTCTCTCCAGGAGCGTTCTTATGCCCACTACTCACAGAATATGATTCCCCACATTCCCGTTCCACCTCGGTAATATGTATCTTCATTGTTCCACAGTCCATTGATTGCTCCACTTCCCCTCTCAAGGTCTCGACATTAGACCGGATCATGAATTCTCAAAGCTTCGTAGCTGGTGCTAGACTCTCTCTAGGAGAAAACCACTTCCCAACAAACTCTCTCACCTGGAGAGAGTTGATCACAGGCTTGAAAACCTACCTCTTCAATCCACAACCACCTCTCTCACCTAGAGAGAGTGTTTCTCACATGCCTGACAACCTGCTTCTTCAAATAGTCTTTGACTCAGCTCCAACTAGGTGAGGAGAAAAACAAGGGTTTAGTACAGCTCGAGAAAAAAAAGAAGTCAACCCAAAAATGGTTAAGGTTCTGCATGGCCACAAAAGCTAACAACTATGACACAACACAACTCAGACGATTATGGGGTGCTTGGATTTCACATGAGATGCAGATCAGTCCATGGTTCTCCCTAGGTTGAGGATGCATGACCAGAGAAAAAAAAAAAGAGGTCGATGATGGAGGTCTCGGGATCAGACAGAGGATGGGAGAATGGAAGAATGAACCCCTTACAATGCTGGTTTTCCCATCTATAACTGCATGTGCCCAAGTTGACACTTGTCTTCCTGCAGCTGCATGCATTCCACTTCGCACATGTTCCCTTTCTCAGGAACTTAGGATAAAAACATGTCTTTCACATAGCTTTTCGAATAATAAAAAATTATTATTCTCAAGAACTTAAGTCCCTAATATTATCCCCTCTTTCCAACCTTTCATCCCCCTCACCCTTACCTAGACTTGTGGAATCTTAGTCCCCCATCACTCTTTCTTTGTGGTTGGTCTACATGCAATGATGTAATTATATTAAATATATGATCATTTACACATATACAATAATAGACTCACTGGTCTTTGCATCTAGGCTCTCTGGCCTAATCACCACATAAGCCTCCTAGCTTATTATAACTCAGATCACCATCCTATCAAATATGTTCACAATTCATAATTACAACTGGGGCTCTCCCTAGGGATATTACACTCTATGTCTCTCTCTCTCTCTCTCCCTCCAACACTCTCTATCCACCCTCTATGTCTCCCTTTGTATCCCTCCCACACTCTAACACACTTACTCTCTACCTCCCCTCTTTTTCTACCTTTCTCTCCCTCCCACACTCTAACACACTCACTCTCTACCTCCCCTCTTTTTCTTCCTCTCTCTCCCTCCCAAACCTTCACACACCCACTTTCTATACCCCCTCTATGTATTCCTCTCCCTCCCTCCCACACTCTAACATACTCACTCTCTACCTCCCCTCTTTGTCTTCCTCTCTCTCCCTCCCACACTCTCACACACTAGCAAGAGTGGTACATTACAAGGAAAGGCCAGGTAAGACAAAAAATTCCCTTGACCTAGACCTGGTAAAGAATGTCAAGACCTAGACGTAGAACTAGAGCTAGACCTAGATCTATACCATGACCTAGAACTAGTCATTTCCTCTACATGCCTCACACTCTCACATCCACTCCCTCTTTATATACACCCTCTTCGTCCATCTCCCATCTCTCTCTCCCTCCATCTATTTCTCACCCTCCTCCCTCCCTCTCTTTCTCTCCCTGCCTCCATCCCTTCCCCCCTCTATCTATCTCCCCCCCTCCTTCCCTCCTCTCTCTCTTTCTCTATCTCTCTCCTCCTCCCTCTTCCCCTTTGTCCCTCCCTCTCCCTATAGTCCCTCCCTATCTCCCTCTCTTTCCCTATTGTTAGTCTCACTCTCTCTCTCTCTCTCTATGCCCCTCTTTCTCTCTTTATAATTCTACCTCCCTCTCTATGTCTCTCCTTATCACTCTCAAACTCTCTTATGCTATTCCCCGATCTCTCCCTCCATCCCATTCTTTCTCTAACCCCCCCCTCTCTATCATACCCTTCAATAGCTCCATCCCACTCTCAATCTCTATTTTACTCTTATTGTCTCTTTCCCTCCCTCCCCTTATCTCCCTCCCCCCCCTTTCTCTCACTTTAATGTACTCCTCTATCCCCCTCACTCTATATCCCCCTCCATTTCTCTTTCACTATATCCCAGTCCCTATCTCTCCTCTAATATCCCCCCATTTCTCTCTTTATATCTCTTTATCCCCCATTCCCTCTATCTCCTCCCTTCCTCTCACAATTAGTCTCCATCTCTCTCTACCCCCTCCTCCCTCCCTCCCTCTCATTGTTTTTATTATCACTCTCAATCTTTCTCCAACCTCTCTCTCTCTACTCCCTTCTTAGTATTCCTTTCCCACTCTGTCACACTCTCAAACAATACATATATACTCCCTTCTCTCTTTAACTCTTTCATAGAACCCTCACTCTCTCTCTCCCTATATCCCCCCCTCTCTCTCCACCACTCTCCCCACCTTGCTCTATTTTATTCTATCTAAACCCATTTCCCTATTCCCCCCCTATCTTCTCACTCTCTCTCTCTACCCCCTCTCTCTATGTCCCTGTCCCTCAATCTCTCTCACTCTCTTTGTCTTCCCCTTTCCCCCTCTTACACTCTCTTTCTTCCTCTCTCTGCACCTCCCCTGCCTACATCACAAGGAAAGAAACAAAATTGACCTCTAGGTAAATCATGAAGATGGGTAACCCTTCGTGAAAATCAGGTCTCAAAAATTCATAGTGGCAATTTTTCAGCCAAAAAAATGTTGCTAGGATTTTTTTCGGCTGAAAAAACTTTCGACCGAAAATTTGCACGTCAAATTGAATGGCGTCCTGACGGTGCCCTCGAAATTCATGTACCATGTGTTTAGAATGAATTATTTTCCTGTGGTAAGAATATTTCGGCCGAAACGTTTATTTTTAATGGATTCCGTTAAAATCTAGGTTTTGACTGAAAACATGAAATTGGGACTGAAAACAAAAACTAGAGAATTGCCCCAAGCTTACCTAAACTTTGGAGGTTGCGGATTCCTGCAAATACTAAGAATTTGATTTCTAAAATGACACCAGCATTTCCAAAATTGAATCTTCTTTCAATTCCTATAATTTGTTTTCATTTTATTTATTTTTATCTAATTTTATTTAATTTTTTAAAAAAAATCACTGCATAATATTTTCAGCCGACATTATGATTCAGTGAAATGAAATATTGGTATCTCTAAAAATATACAGTGAAAAAATTAGAAAAAAATATGTTCATAATCCTTAAACTGTTCTTTTCAAAAGGGTATATTTAGATCTTAGTTTTAAGTAAAAATTAAGATAGATATAAGGTGTAGAAAAACATGTGTTTAAAAGCTGCAACGTTTTCACCTTGGTCAACTTAAAAAAATTCTAGAAATTATCATATTCATCCGTTAGATTCAAAATTATAGTCATAATAAAATAGAGTCTCTGTAGATTGTTGTAGTGTATTTCCTTTCTTAAAAACATAAGTTTAATAATAAATACATTGTTGTAGAAAAAGTTACTCATTATCACTCCTTTCATGTTTAAGGAACATACTGTTNGCTAAAAAAATTCTTCACAAGTTTTGTTTTTACTGTAAAGTGAAATTCTAAATAAAAAAAATACTTTTGTATGCCGGAAGTTGAAGAACTTGTGAAAATACAATTTGTTTTCTCATAAAACAGGCAAAAGTGTAACCCATCTTCATGAGACATGGCAAGACCTACACCTATAACTAGACATAGAAAGACCTAGACATGAAAAGACCTAGACCATGACATAGACCTAGACCATGAACTAGACCATGACAAACCTAGACCATGAACTAGACCATGACATATAGTTATATCTAGATTTAGATCATGAACTAGATCCCCCTAGCTCCATCTAAGCCTATCAATAACCTATACTCAACCCCTAAACCCTTCCACACTCCATCCC
>JASDQU010439741.1:45043-63053 GCA_032191745.1 Picea mariana | reverse complement strand
TATATGAACAATCCAAGTAAAGAACATTGGGAGGCAATAAAGTGGATTCTCGAGTATTTGAGAGGTACTACTACTCATGCATTATGTTTTGGAGGTTCAGACACTTTTCTACAGGGATATGTTGATTCAGATATGGCAGGTGATAAAGACAGCAGGAGGAGCACCACAGGGTATGTTTTTACTATAGGTGGAACAACAGTAAGCTGGATTTCGAAATTGCAAAAGGTTGTTGCACTTTCAACAACAGAGGCAGAGTATGTTGCTGCTACAGAGGCTAGTAAAGAGATGATTTGGTTATAGAGGTTTATGGAGGAATTGGGAAAGAAGCAGGAGAACAGTAGGTTGTACTGTGATAGTCAAAGTGCCATTCACCTTGCAAAGAACTCAGCCTTCCATTCGAAGACTAAGCATATACAGTTGAGGTACCACTTCATACGATCTGCCTTGGAAGATGGACATTTGAAGTTGGAAAAGATACAAACTAGTCATAATCCTGTAGACATGTTAACAAAGGGAGTAACTAGGGAGAAACTGAGTTCCTACTCAGTTTCAGTTGGTCTTCAAGAATGAACATGAAGATGAGAAATTTGTCAGGTCCAAGAAGGTTCAGAGTCCAGCATATACAGCAGCGGTGGAGTTGTTGAGATCAGTCTCCAAGTGGGAGATTGTTGGTTGTGGAGCCTGATTATCTTCCTGATTCAGAGGTCTTTTACTTTCAGTCATGTTTATACCCCATGAAGTATTTACACCCCAGAAGTATTTACACCCCAGAAGTATGTACACTCTTCCACGCAGGTGAGTGCAGAGGGGGGGTACCCCCTCTGCGGGGTCCAGGGGGGCTATCCCCCCAGCTGGGGGCAAGCAGGCCCCCAGCGGGGGTTTGGGGGTGAAGCCCCCGAAGGAAAAATTGCCTTGTAAATGTATATTGTAATTTCATTGTAAATCTGGACCATTCATTATAAGGTCACAGATCTAATGGTAGAGATTATGTTAGGGTTTTTTTCCCTAGAAGGCAACCCTCTTTTATGAGGGAAATGTATTGCAGCTATGATTGATCGTGAATATTGTATTCTGAGATAGGAGACTATGAGAGAAAGAAGAAGAAGTTACAGCGGGTTTGTTGTAGGTTGTATCCCTTCATATGCTGGATAATAATAAAGGAAGGACCTGGCAATTTCTTTGGTGGATGTAAACCACACTAGGTGAACCACGTAAATCTATGTCTCTATTGTATTGTGTATCTTCTGTGTTTTGTTTCCGCATTTGTTTTATTTTATTGCTCCACAGTCCTGTTTTTCTAACATCTTGGGTGATCCCTGGGCGAAGTATCTGGAAGGATTATACAAGGGTTTTATCTTTTACTCAACACCAACCCCTCTGGGAATTTAGCCCCTTCTTCCCATAGAATGAGGGACAACCCCTTCTTGGGTCAATACACCCTAAAATCCCAAGAGATAAGGAAATAGAGGAGGATAATGATGGAAAATGGTAAGTATGGTCAGGAATGGTACAATGGCTCATCAACTGAGTTCCCAGTAGAAAACCCATTCCCAAGGAAAACCACTTACTAGGTCACAATGCCAACCACCAAAGTGAAGCAGGGAAAGAGGCATAATGTCCAAGCACATATCATGAAATCTAGAGAAATATAAGATACAACATAATCAAATGGCTTAAATATTGAAATGATGCTCACCATAATACTGACTTGTCCTTCATGGAGCAAGGCCCACTGCCTTCCGGAAGCTAACTGGTGTGGTGGATGCCATATGTAAACCTATGACCATCTGTGGTGGTGAGTGGATTTTTCATCTGTGCAAAGGGTGTTGTTGGTCATGTAGTCTCTCGGCACTCCATATCTACAACCTAAGGGCCTCGAGACATCATCTCCTTAATTATCCACAAAATGGGGATAACAAACCCATCGACAAATCAAATGCTGACACATATCGCCCTCCTGGTACGTTGGTTTCCACATTGGCGTGATACATCAATGACACAATCCTCTATCTTTCTCTCTTTGTTTATAAGTGATAAGGGCATGGAACCGTGTGTTGGAACTTTTCCCCATCGAGTATCGGGGAAAACACAAGGTATACAACACAAGTCCTTCTGGTGCTCTGGTTATCCGATAACTCGGTTAACTGTGGCTCCACCTCTAGTTCTAAATCATTTGTGATGATCAAACAACTGACGTTCAACCCCCTCATCGATCCAATGGCCACTATTTCTCGTCGATTAACTCAATAATCTCAAAGGTTTAAGGACTGCCCATGGACTTAGCATTCTCACAGTTCTTCTCTGGTCCTTTCTATAGGGATTTTTAACATGGATTCCATGGGTTTTTAACTCTTGTTCTTAAGCAAGAAACCTTCTATCTAGAACCCCCAAACAAAGGTTTTGATATCCTATAAACTTTCCATTGGAGGTATGTCCCCATAGATGAAATAACCAATAATTAAAGCATAGAAAATATTAAGAACTTACATATCCAAGTAGATCTCTTCATTTATCATTTGTCACAAGAGACAATAGCCAACAAGGAATACAAGCAAACAAAAGATAACATGTAAAATTTCCATTCCATTTGGATCTAACATTCACTTGCTCAGATCAAACCATCATGAGAACCAAGGTACAATTCATCAACATTCATAAACATTCAATGGGCATATAAAGAATACTTATCTGTTCAATGATGAATTTACCAACCAATTGACTATGGGGGGAATCCTTTCCTCCCAACCATAGGATATGTTGCACTTTCTCTTTCTACAAAAATCCACCCTCGTGCAAGGCCATGATACCACCAGGGAACTCTCACAACTGACTCGAAAAGTCAAAGAATGGATCAAAGAGGCTACTCTCCTCCACTCCACTGGGAATTGTCGAAGTTTCCCTCTTCCCACTGAGCTGAGGACCTCCATGAATTTATCAAGTTCCTTTCCAACTGGATTTCCTCTACACAAAGGAACCCCTTCTATGCTACATAGTCCCTCAGCGACCACCGCTTACCAATGCTAGTTTATTTCCTTCCAGCACCAAGTCGTGGTCCTCTTTTGCTCCAGTCTAGATACGGATCTTCTTTGTTCCAGGGTGACTATTCACATCATGGGCATGCTTCCTAGCTCTTCTTTTGCTCAGGTCTGCATATCAGAGCTTCAATTGCACGAGTTCTCCTCTCGCACAAGCACAACATTCTTCACATGACTGTTTTCTCTCCCTTGTTCCTGTGTTTGCACAATGTGCCTCCTCTACTTCTACGTGTTGCTTCTCTCGCAAGCACCCATTTCTTTGCATGTTTTTTCTCTAAAACGAAAACTCTCTTCTCCTACACACCCCCATGCATTCTCTTGTTTCTCCTCCAATACTTCCCTTTCTTTTGTCAGAAGAAATCAGGTCAACCTAGGAAATGAGGTGGTTTTACTCTCTATCCATCCAGCTCTCCATACATGTATTCATTAGTGGTGGTTGGTTGTTCAACTACAAACCCCCTCTCATTAACTAGTTTTCTTCAACTGCAAGTTAGAGGAATCATAGTTATTTTCCTCCACATCATTCATCAAGGTGGCTTGGGATATTTTGCATATGAATCCCCTTTTTGGCCCCCTCATTGGTCCCTCTCATGGTATCGTGGTCAGTACGGGTGCTCCACCCATCAATCAGTTGTGCGACATTTTCCAATTTACAATGTTTATATGACATATCATGGCAATCATTAGTCATGATTAATTACATATAATTAGGGGTTTGAAAATGGGGTGTTACATCTCCTATGTGAGATATATGATTGAAACTTGTTAATCTAAAGGAATATTTCCCTCATACCTACGAGGCTTCAAAATTGTTACAATATGAAACACTCCTTCATAGAATCCAAGATGTGCAATAATAGTAATGATGATGTCATCTTGGGCCTTAGACCCTTTAGGGAAGCCATCCATGTTTAGGGCCTAGAAAAAGTGACCAAGATGACATTGTAATGATGTTATCTCAAGGCTCAAAGCCTCAAGCACTCAAGAAAATATGAGACTTACAATATCCACCCATGCCTCCTATGTGAGATATATGATTGAAACCTGTAAATCTAAAGGAATGTTTCCCTCATACCTATGAGGCTTCAAATTTTTACAATATGACAGCCTCTTTCAAAGAATCCAAGGTGTCCAAGAAGCAAAAATAAATTGTGGACAACCTAGAAAGAACGCGTGAACTTGCAAAATTTAAGAAAAGGGATCTCGACTTGCACAATTGACCTACAAATTCAAGTAAGATTTGAATTCACAATAAACCAGCAAACTCAACACACACTCTTAAGCATGAATGAACAACTAAAACCATTTGAATTTAATGTCCATAGGATTCAAAAGATCGCACATAAAAAATGAGAAAAATAAAGTCAAAGGGGATGGTAAAAAACTTATAGTCTTGTAATTAAAACCGCCAAAAGTCTAAGAGGGTATGACTTAGATAATATAGACAATGTAGAGAAAGGACTACACATTGGGAAACTAAAATTCTTCCCACTAATATCTTCAAAGCGCACCCAAAAATTTCATAGGTAATAACCACCTATCAATATAAAAATGTTCCCAAGAAAGGGCCAAAACTACATGGAAAGGCCTTGAAACTTGACCCATAGAGGGAAATAAAGTTCAGTGCTATGCTTAATGGTCAAGAAATCCTTGATGCAAGTGGAAATAACAAAAAGGGTGTTGTGACAAACCCATGGTCCATGAGTAGTGAGGGTAGCACAATGTGTTTCATTAAGGAAAGATAAGAGGAAAATGCCCTTGGTCAAGTTATGAATGATATGGCAAAGCCATCCATGTGGCTCCCATACCTCCAACTAGGCCTTAATCACGGCCTCTAAGACTTTGCTACTGAAAAAACACCCAAGAAATGTGTGATTTGTATATGGTTGTCATACATCATCATATTTAGAAACTTAAATATCAATAGAGAAGGGAAAGGCATAACCTCATATAATAGAAATGCTTATAAATAGGGGACTCAATTTCCAACTTAGTTACCAACTTAGTTGTGGCGCTTGATAGAGGAGGGAAAGGCATAACCTCATATAATAGAAATGCTTATAAACAAGGGACTCAATTGCTCTCCATAAGGGATGGAGAAGAAACAAAATATATAAAAAATGTTTCTCTAAAAACAGTAGAAAGCCAACTACTTTTAATGGAGTTTTTTCTACGTAGTTTTGGAATAGTTTTGGTGTTTTGGAATAGTTTTTACGACTTTAAAATTTCCTCTCCTCTCTTCCATCCAAAAGAGATCATTGAATTCCCATGGGTATGCTACTTCCCTTCCCTGTCACTTTGCTAATCATGTTTTTGTGATGTTTTCCAGCTTAATAAAAATACAAATAGCACAATCCTCTCTGGAAGAGGTTGATAATAACTATATCATTGTATTAATTTTGATATATAAAAGAAACTAAAAAAAAAAACCATTGACTTGGGGGTGCAAAGGTGCCTGTTTTCTTTGTATAAAAAGGACGCCTTTAAGAAAGCCCAGACTCTAGAGGGTCGAAACTGCAGCTGAAAAGCTAAATCCAAGAAGTGAAGGAGAAAAAGGAAGCCATTAAAAAGGCTATATGTCCAGTGGAAAGCCTTTGATAGCTCAATTCAGAAGGTGAAGGCAGGTTAGAGGTGCTCCACTCGTTCATTTTCTGAGTTGAATCTTTTCTCGCATTATGCTTGAGAGAGTAACAAGCATTGTAGTTATGACTGTTCTCTTTGTGACGTAGCTTCAATGCTCAGAATATTTTATGACTCCAACAAGACGCTTGGAGGAATGATGTATTGGGAATTCTTTAAAAATATTTTTTACAGTCCTTTTGAAGGTTAGAATTAGAAGTGGAGAAGAAACTGACCAAAGCTGATAAGTTAATGAACCTGAGGAGAAAGACAAATTTGGAAAAAGTGATTGGTATTTCTGTAGATGGTAGACTGTATACAATTCAAAATCGCCACAACATATAAGTTGAGATACTGATCCCAAGGAATTTTCACAAAATGAATCATAATTGGTGTATTCTAACAAATACAAAGGCCCCTCACTGAAACCGCCTGATATGACTGACTCTGTAAGAGCATCACAACCGTAGCCTCTAATCAAATTATGTACATCACACTATAAAACATGGAAAAATAAGACGAAATTCCATTCTTACACCCAAAATGTATAATCTATTCCACTGCACTCTAGACCTCGTTACGGTCGAATAAATAATCAAGCGAAGAATTATAAAATGAGCTCAGATGTATAAAGATACTCAACAACAATACTCAGTGCCATGCCATCTTTTTGATGGTTTGGATGACGACTCCCCAATCTGAGTTGAGAACCGGCTGCCTTGCAATGTCATAGTACTCGATAGATGGTCCTTGAGGTGAAAGTGGTGCAAATTGCAACCAGAGCAAAGTAGAAATCATTGAATGGGCTGTCCACTGGATACTTACTGGAAGCCACCTTGTTATCAAGGTTTAAATTTCCCTCCAGGTGAAGTTCTCTTTCCATCTGTTCCCGCATAAGGCAGGTTAGAAACTGACTGCCTCACTGTTCGAGGTTTTGGCTGTCCACCACCTCCATACAACTTACTTTCAAGTCTGCTAGCTGAAGAAGGGCTTTTTGCTTGGATTGGACTTCTGCAAGTGAATTGAAGGTGATTAAAGTTACTACATCAGATACACAAATAACATCAACATGATCGTAATATTACAAATAACAGAAAGCTCAACAACCTAATAAACAACATACTGACTCAGGTCAGCATCATATTTTTGTAAGCCTCAAGGACATACACTTTAATGCTGATCTGAACCGTCTATTGTAGAGATATTTTATTCACTTTACCTCCGCTCCATGTGATGAGGAGTCCTTGTAGAGGATTGCAGTGTCTTTCTGATTCGCGGAACATGTTGTATGGGAGGTACTTCAATAAGATTAAGTTCCTTAAATTGCAACAAATCTGCTTCAGAGAAATCACTAGTTCGAAACAGATCTATATCTGATTCATCTGTAATTGATGTTTCATGGTGAGGATTTCTTCGTACTTGATATTCATTCTTCCCTTTTACATCAAGTTTATTCCTTTTTACTCCTCCGTACCCTTCATTGTGATCCATCAAGAATTGCCTGTCTTCTCTTTCTGGATAGATCTTCCTTGGATTAGCCTGGCACCTTTGGTAGAACATATCAGATATGCTGTCTTGCTTTGCCAATTCACAAGCTTCCAGTGGTCTCAAGGCATCATCCTGTGAAGTTGGAGTGTGAATTGTTAAATATTTATTGACAGTCACCTTGTCCTGCCACTTTCTTACTTCTTGTTCTTCCAATGGGTCATGCTTAACTCTGCTCCTTGTATGATTTCCACGATCAGCAGACACTGATCTCCTTTCAACAGATAAGGATCTTCTCTCTGGAGAAGATCGGCGGATTGGTCTTGGAGAATTTGCATCAGCAGCCTCCCCTAAAACATCCCTGCCATAGATTGGTTTCCTCTGCCTTCCGGTGGAACAGCTCCTAACCTGGAAATGTATGTTCATATCTCAACCTACTGTACATCCAGAGTCCAGACCAAGAAAGAGAAAATCTGCCGATAACAATAAGAAGAAAACACAGATGCATGCATGTACCTCTATGTTTCCAACCTCTTCCATTGGCTGTCTACGGTTTGATAGTGCTTGAAGATCTCTGCTTTGCCTATGTGAATGCAATGGTGATACTCCAACCTTCATCCTCTGTTTTTCAGTACTTCGATTACTTTGGAACTGTTCTACTTCGGCTTCTTTTTTTGCTAGTGCAACTTTTAAATTGTAAATCTGCACTAATGAAAATTGACATAAACACCATATTGAAAATTTATCTAGAACGAGGACCGGGAGAATGTAAAAATATAAGAGTCTGAATATTCCGTGCTATTTGATTGGAGAAGCCAACTGTGAGGGATAACTATTCTATAAACATGAAAATTCTTATAAAAAATTGTATATGCCCTTTCAAGCAATTCCAATGAATTTCCATATCAGTATTCAAATTCAAGTGATAAAGCATAAAATGCGAGGCAAATGGAAAAGGACCTGTTCCTTGAGCTCTCGAATCTCTCCACTTTCTTTATTGGAACGAGCTGCACCAAGTTCAACAGTAGCTACTCGCTCTGCAAACTTGAGGGTGCTGAGTGACTCATTATATGCATCTGTTTCAGGACTTATATGGGCAAACATGAGAGCTTTTGCCTGTCCACCTGGCAAGAAGAAACACGAAATAAGTATCTTAAATATGAGGAAACGAAGGTTCTAACACTCAATATTGATATATGAAGAAGAGAAGGGCATCACCTAAGGAGTCTTGAAGTAACTGTGTTAGTTTGCTATTCCGATAGGGGACATGTGAACTCTTTTGTGCAAGTGCAGCAATGACATCCCCTAGGGCAGAAAGGGATTTATTGATGTGTTGGGCTTCCTTCAATCGGTCTCCTGTCGCCTCAGATTTATCTACCCTCTCACTTCCGGCAAGGTCCACCAAATGAAGGCATCCTCGAAGGATGGACCCCGTGGTCAAATCTGTTCCTTGGACATGCACTGTCAAAACACTGTAATCTATTCCTGTTATTGATGTCAGGCATACGTTTGTAATGTTGAGATGAAATAAGGTGAACGGAACATTGTAGCACTCAAAGATAAGATATGCAGATGAAATAGGATCATTCATTAATTATAAAACGGTCAGAGAGAGAAAAATAGAAACATCTACATGACTCAAAAGGATTCTTGTCTAAAGACTACATGTAATGAAGACAGAACCATGTCTATACCTATGTGAGCGACTGCTACGATCGTTCAAAGCAGTTGCTCCAACAACACGATTCTTTTGTCCAATGTTCATCAAATTAATCACGTCAAATGTGGATGTAACTGATACCAAATTTGCATCGGGTACATTGAGTCCATTCTGCTGAGAATTGTTGCGTATTTCTAGTGTGCAGTGGAGTGAAGGATTTTTCCAGACAAAGAAATTCAGATTTTGATAGAAAAACAAGAAATAAAGGGAACGATTGAGAGTATCAGTAAGAAAGGATATCTCCGGTTGGAACCGTCCGTGGCAAGAAGATCTCTCACTTGCTCATTATATATCTCTATCATTTGAACTCCAACTTGATACATGAATACATCCGTCCTCTTCTTGGAGATTTCAAATAAGTCGTTCAGTGCTCTGTAATTCACTCCCCAAGTCTCCTCTGTAATTACATGTGGACCAGTCTGCAAAAGAAACATTGATCACTAAGTGCAACAATTATATAGTGAACCTAATGCAATTTCCATTCAAATGTTGCAAAAGATATCGTGGTTAAATGGAGCTTGATTTCACTTAAGCTAGTGTAAATGCAACAAAGTTTGTTGTGTCTATTACAATGTTTTAAAACTCGGACTCAGCCGAGAGTCAACTCAGACTCGACCTAGACTTGGCCATGACTCGGACCGATTTGAATTTAATGACTCAGTTTACAAAAAAATACATAAAACATTTAAATTTTAATGAAAAAAATATATCTTAAAGATTCCAAACTAATAGAGACAAAATATGCAAAGTTTGCTCATGTATATACCATGTAAGGGTGAATATATCAAAATGGCACCTAGTGCAATACTTATCAAAAACAAAATACATAATCAATGAGGCTCTAAATGGACTCTAGAGTCCAAAAAAACATGCTACAAGCTACTGGCCTACTACAAATCACTGGTCAACATGATCAATCATCAAACTCATCACGATTGCTAGAAATGGGATTCTCAACTTGAGCTACAATATCATCCTTTGGCTCAGAGTCTTCAGACTTGTCAGACTCCTCAGGGACATTTGCAACTACAATAGCAGTACTAGTAGGTGTGAGGCAAATAGAGGTGGGGAGGATCCCTATGTAGTTTGTTTTTAGGGTTTGGGGCGATAGGATTTAGGGTTTAGGTAGAATTTTTTTTTTTAAATTTAATCTTTCCTCAAATTGTGCATCGTTGTGAGGAAGATGACCAGCTCAGCCAAGTAGGTTTGAACTCGGCTGAGTTGGACTGGTTCAATACCAAGCCGATCCCTAAACTGAGTAGCGAGGCAATATAAACTTTGATCCAAATATAGCATCTAAAAGCAGTAATAGTTCCAACACATGGCACCTAGAAGTAGACTGGACAATTGGTTTAACATGCAGAACTTCAGAGTAACCAAACTAGTAGTTCTAGTTTAGTGCTATCATGCATGATTTGCTGTAGTTTTAGTATTGATATATGGCACATGACAAGGAAACCCTAATTTTTCATTAAGAGTTCCATAGACCAGTTTAATACTGTGCTAGATATTTGAAAATATACATACATACTGGATTTTTCCTTGATGGTTCTTGTTTCTTTATATATATGAAAGTCTGCCATTTATTAAGTTATGATTGAGATTCCTTTGACTTAACATAAAGATAGAATAATCACATGTGACTTACCATGGTATATGTCTTTCCGGAGCCTGTTTGTCCATATGCAAAAATACAAACATTGTAGCCATCCAAAACAGATCTGATTAAAGGCTGTGTATCTAGAAAAACTTCCTCTGTGAATCAACATGATAAACAGTGGTTAGAACATTACCTGATAACTGTCAAGTCTTGTAAATCAATGGAGTTAAATTTATCCAATGAAAGTACCTTGAGTGGCAGATGATGCAAACACTTTGTTGAAGGCAAACGTCTTGCGTGCATCTTTTCCCTGCTTATTGGGATTAACAATCATAAGAGTGCCATTTTCTCCAATGAAATCGACTGTAGATTGCCTGTCATCCTGTCCAGGCAGGAATGGCCTGACTCGACAATACACTCTTATGCTTCCTAAACCAAATAGGAAAGATTATTGGAATTGTATAAGATACTGAAAATGGAACTTGAAATTCAACCACAATAAGATTTACAAACGCCAACCTTATATACCTTTCAGATCTTGTACTTGGTTGTATAGTTGCCTATTTTCCTCTAGCACTTTGTTATAACCAGCCGCAGCTTTTGCAAGCCCTTGAAAATGAATCTCTACAATTATACAATTGAGAAAGAGATTATCATTGTTATGGGAAGACAGCAAAAACAATGAGAATAGATGGAAGGAAAGGACTAATAGATGTCAGTTGCGGCATCAAAATTTAACATAAAATGAATGTATGAACTTTACCAAGGTTTTCCAATTCTTCCTTCAACTCTAGTTGCAGCATTTGGACACCTTCCCTTGTGATATGGAGCGTGTACTTCAGTTCCTGTCACATTCCAATGCTTAGGGACAGGGACTTACATGGCCTCTCATGTAGAAAAAGGTCATCAACTTTTGTATCAATGCATTTCAAACACAGTTTGAGCTTATACCTCGATTTCCTTTTGTTGCAGCTGCTTCTTTGGGTCAAGGCTTCTATGACCATCTACCATGTTTGGGAGAAGAGGAAACTGTTTGGCATAAAGTAGTTTTGAAATTCTATGGTTTCCTTGTTTTCCTTCATTGGCTTGGCATTTATCCCTTGTTAGATTAGAAGTTTTGGTTAGTGCTCCCAGAGTTTCAGTGTCTAGAAAAGACCCATCTTCACATTTCAGTAGGTCCTTAAGAACCATTCTCAACTGTAAACAATGATAGATAGGTACAATTAGCTTTCTTTTGCATTGTGCATTTAAAGTGTCTGTGCTGAAAGGAGATTTCATACATTGATTCTTCACAAAATTAGCAGAGAATCCAAGTGCAACATTCATCACCTCAGTAGATTATTTCAAGTAGGAATATAATTTATTGCATTACCTGTTCCCCTTGATTGGCAAGCCGTCGTTCAAACTCTTCATTTACTTTTCTTAACATGGATTCTACAAGCTGAAAGTGCAATCAGAAATTTAAGAAGACAGATATAATAATAAGTACACAAAAAAGCACGTTTACAAAGCCCTGACAAAGGCAATGCCTACTTAAAAGATTGATTACCATATAAGAGGCACTTTGTGAGACAAGGCAATTTTTGTACTATGAAGTTTTGGTAGAGTATAAAAAAATGATGAATGGGATCAAGGGCTCACCATTGGCACTTCTTCAGCCTTTTTGTCAGAAAGAATTGCAAGGAGGAGTTTGCTCAGCACCTGTGATGAAGGATGCTGATTCAATAAAACAGTTCATTTTCTCATTATTGATCACTTTTTATAATTTACAAGCGTCACTTTTTTATCTGGAATAAGAGCATTAATGCAAAATATCTTCTGAAATTCACATTCTTGCATAAAAAACAAAGTTGAAATGACAAAACAATCAGCAACAGTAATAGCCTACTTACTGTTCCATTACAGTTCAAGGAGAAATCTTTGTTTGTATACTCAGCTGAAAGAGCCTCAGGAAATTTCATACAGAGATATTCTAACAGAGCACTTATATCAATATTTCCAAGGAGATCACTTTGTTTGACTTGATCCTGATTGTTCTTCACTGGCGAATTATTGACAGAATCAGAGGATTTCCCGGACCCTCTGATAGGAAGCTTTATTCCATCAGGAAACTTCACATTAACTCCATATTTCACAAGGCCCTGTCCTCCAGTGTGCTTCCAATCATAGTATAATTTCAGGGCTAGAACACAATCAACCACCTTTGTTGATGAACCTCCCTGAAGTAATCACCAGAAGGTAAAGTGAGATAAGCCTACAAGAAGTATTCCTCCAGCAATTTCTTCAAAAACCACACATTGTAAATTTTACTATTTATTTCAACGAGACATAGAAGTTTTGACTTCATTCTGCAAAGCAAATTTCTCTTTCACCAAAGCCACAATTTTGGGTACAAAATGCAATGACATGAACTATTTTGATTTCAAAAAGTATGCAGGGCATGTTTTGGAGCAAACTCTGAAGCTTAAAGAAGCACAATATTTTGTTTTTAAAATGTATGCACGATTTTGGTTCAACACCTATTGCTTTCATGTGAACCATATACAGCTTGTAAAACACAATAGAGTGCTCCACAAAGCATGCACGAGTAGGCTTTGTATAACTAGAGTCTGGTCTGCTGCAATTATAGAACATGGACTTGTTTTTGAATACTTGTATGGATCTAACTGCGCCACTATCTTCTGAGTTCCAACTTACTTGTACATGACCAGCCTCTTGATATTATGATGTGTGTAACCGCACATACCTGCTCCAAATCAGAAGCTTCGAAGGTTGGAAGCTGCATTTCTTCAACTGCAACAAGGAAGTTCCTCACATTCTCAAAATACTGAATCGCAGATAAGGCTGCCCCGTCAGGGAAAGGAACCACAGGACCTGGAATTTCTACTACCTGTGATAACCTCAAGCCAAAATCAATAAAAAATGTTGTTGATTAAGAAAATTATACAACAATTTATGCCTATGAAACTGCACAATGATTACATCAACATGTTATGAGGGCAGGCATGAATCACAACTATAACGTTTGAACATACAGATATGTTGACAGTTCAAACACAAAACAGAGTAGCCTCTGTTACCAACCAAAACCTTCAAACATGTGAAAAAGGCTAGAATTTGCATCCTACCTTTGTCACTGCCCCTGGAATAACCTTGTTGAGAACATTACAAAGAATGAGACCATTGTGTAGTCCCAGACGAAATTCTTCTTCTGTTGGCTCGTTTGGCAGTAAATCGGTGGCTCCGCCAACCATTTCTCTCAGCCATGCTGCAGCTTGGTACCTTCTAGAAGCTGCATTATACAAACGTGCATATCATATCAAAGGATCATAATGCCTTCAAACTTTAGACATATAAATCAAGGACTAGATTAGCATAAAGCTTTAAACATTTGATTTTGGTGATTCCGAACTCTAAACTGTAAGTCAAGAAATCAATATCCGTTAACTCTAGAAAGATGTATACACAAATCAAACAGATTGATTACTCCAGAGCTTTAATCATAACTGCACGAATACATTTAAACGCTATGTTCGCAGAAACGATGCCACAAGGAATGTATATGCCATAAACCGTATAGAAATAGATTGTAAAAGTTCAATCTTTAAAGCTCTGAATATGTATACATGAATCAAACGGCTCGAATGCGTGAAAAATTTAAACAGGCATACACCAAGGACTTGAAACGCTAAAGCCTATTTACAGAACAAAGGATTCGTATTGAACATACACAAATAACTTGCAACAAAGCTCTGGTAAACATATATTTATAAATCAAACTGTTGGAATGTTAAGCGCTTGAATTTGCTTTCATGGAGTCGCATAAATTTTTTTTTTTTTTTCCAAAAAAAATTTTCTCGAATTTATATAGCTATAAATTCATTTACAAAGTAGAACAGCAGACCGATAGGTCAAAATGCACCAGCTGTCACAGATTTATACATGCCTTTCATGGAGTCGCATAAATTGCAGAACTTGAATCTTTAAAGCTCTGGCAAACATATATTTATAAATCAAACTGTTGGAATACTTAAGAGCTTGCGTTTGCTTTCACGTATTCGCATAAATTGCAGAAATCGAATCTTTAAATCTCTAACCACAAATATCCGAATTAAAGGGATCCACATAATTGGAGATGGCCTGAAATGTTTTAATTGTTGAGTTATTTTAAAGCTTTCACTTGAAACTTTCTTGTTGCCGTTCATTTTTTCGCATGGATTACATGCATTTTACTTGAAATTTTTAAGACTTCGTCTATTACCTGCTTCTTCGGCCTTCCTGGAAGCCAGCTCTGCACAGCTCGGCCTACTCTGCATACCGTCGTCTCCATTCACTGGTTCTGGACCGTTCAATCTCTTCGAATTCGCACAATCCTGCGAAGAAACCCCGTTCTGAACATAATTTTTCTCAGGACAGGTCGTATTGAAAGCAAAGCTCGACGAAAGCTGACTTTCGGAGGCCATTCCGAAATTTCCACCGTGGAATATGCTCGATGTTCGTTGAACTATAAAAAGACTAATTCCTCGTATTAAAAACAATGGCTTTGACGGCCATTTCGAGTTTTAGGCCGCATTTCTTCTCGGTTTCCCCCGAACAAAACACCCATCTTCTCGTCATTCTGAGACGAAGATGATAGACCTGTCAAAAACCGGTGCTTCATTGACAAAATATATCGATGATTCTTAAGATCATTCTTTGAAGCTTCAGCTCAGGGAAGACGCTCAAGAATCAGCCGAAGGCTCCGTCTCGCGCTTCAAAAGTCCGGTCAGTTATCAGCCGAGGCATTTGGCGAGCCTCAGCCTGGAACTGTAGATTTCCCGAGCCTTGGCCGCGGTACCATGTCTTAGCCTTGGAAACCTACATACAGTTGTAGTTCAGCCTCGGTGCCCAGACTCGGCTTTCACTATAGGCTTGGCAATGACCAAACATCCTAATGACGCGTTTCCGAATCAACACGTCATCCTCGAGGATAATTTATTTTCCACGTGTCATATTTTCAGCGTTGGAGATTCCAGCGTGTGAGATCGGACGGCTGTTAGCGGCTCCAAGACTTTTCTTTTAGAGTCCCGTGAACTGACACGTCATTCAAGGCTTCAACCGCCCTTGCCCGAAACTTCCGTCAACTGAAGTAACGGGAAAGCTGTCGTCCGTCTGTTACCGAGAAACGGTTCCCGTCCAATGATCACTTCCGTGCAATGAAGGAATGTTGGATTCGTTGCGTACGGCGGAGATCGGGGCCTCTTGGTGGCGGGATGTATTTTGACCGTAGGATCCTTTGACTCAGTTAGAGTATATTTCAGTGCTACATAAATTATTATTTTGCATTATTTATTTAATTCCCTTCCCAATTTATTATTTGGAATTTTTGTTTTTCTTTTTAAATGTGTGGTGGTGTTTGTGGTAGGACACGGTGACTGATAGGTTTCTCTTTGATGTATTTTTTTTTAAATGTGTTAAAAAGTTTGGTTGATTGGTAAGAAGTTAGTAATGATAATTATCATTTAATGTGGGTGTATGGAAGATATTTTAAGAGAGTGTTTTTCATCTTCAATGTTGTCGATATTATAAAGATGACAAATTCTTTTGATCCACATGTTTTAAGAATTGTTTAACACCATATTTCACTATAGAGCTTTCACTATAGAGCTTGTGAGAATTTGTTAATCAAAACAAAGAGATAATTTTGATCTTTTAAATTAGGGTTTATCACCTCCTTATAATATCTTATATTTCTTTTATCCTCTAATTCTTTCTTGCACCACAATTTATCCTTCAATTTTTATGTCATAATTTTTTACATTATAATAATATTTTTTATTATATAAAACATCACACCAAATTGATAATTAATATGAAAATAACATTAAATAATTAAAAATCTTTTTGATTAAAGAGATATCACAATTCTTTTATCCATTTAAAAGAATAATACCCATTAAATTGACAAATAACACATCTTTTTCAAATGTTATATCTAGAGGAAAGAGAGACATTGCATGATATATAGTAGAAGTTAAATTGACAAATAACACATCTTTTTTAAATGTTATATCCATAGGAAAGAGAGACATTGCATGATATATAGTAGAAGGCTTCTAAGCATTTGGAGAGGTAGAGTTGGTTTTTTATTCTATTTCGAAAAGGCATAAGGTTTGAAGTTGAAAGTTCACCATTATGATGAAAAAAAAAAAAAATTGATTGAGATGTTGATATATCTACATCTAACGTTGTTTGGGATCTCTTGTTTTATTATTTAATTATTTGTGTAGATTCAAAGGAATATATAGATTTATCTACATTTAATGTAACACTTACAACGTGAGTGGACCTAATGGTTAAGAATATATGTTTCCTTTTTGGAGGTTACATGATAAGAGTAGAGTATCTATACCTCCATAAACCTTAAAATTAGACTATTATTATTATTATTTATAATTTAACAATATCTATATCATTGCATAGAAAAAAGCAAAACACTTTATAACTAAAGTAAAAAAGAAATTAATATAATACATGTAATAATTAAAAAAATAATTTTCAATATTTAATAAAAAATAATAAATTAGTGTAAATACAATTGCTTAGAATTTTTGAATACCAATAAGTTCATATAGGATTTTTCTTCCTTGTGAATATCTAACAAATTTAGAATTCAAAATAATTTATATAAATAAAATTATTTTTAAATGTTGTAAATTAAAAATTAAAAATAAACTTATATTATATTAATTTATTTTTCATTACTTGTTTCTGAAATATATTATATTAATTTATTTTTCATTACTTGTTTCTGAAATATAGGAAATTTTATTTTCACTGTTTTACATAAACATTTAATTATACGTTTTACATAAACATTTAATTATACGTTTGTTTCCTTTTTTTAATTATCTTTTTCATTAGATACGTTTGTTTGTCTTTTTTTTAATTATCTTTTCCATTTTTTTTTTAACTAAAATGTATGTACTTACTTTTTAAAATTACTTTAAAATTTTAGTTGCCTTTCTTTCATATTTTTCGAATTTCATTAATCAGATTTAATTGCTAATAAGATTTAGTATTAAATCAAATTAAACATTTTAAAATTATATTACTCGAAGAACGCTCGTTGATGATGTTGCATTTATGAAAAGTTTAAATTTAATTAAAAAAATTGTTATACAGCTTAAAAAGGTAAAGTTACATTGTATTAATAAACCAAAATGTTTACTTTGTGTACATGGAATAACCTAATAATGTATCAACAATGCTACCAATCTTTGAGCCAATTTGCTATTGTTTACCAATGATTTGCAGTAGTTTTGAGTTTGGAAATGGTGTATTATATTTTTTATTGCACGGATATGACTTTACATTAAGTTGTAAGGTGATTGAAGTTAGTTAAAAAATAATAATAAATTTGAATAAAATTAATTAAATTTTAAATAATTTAATAATATTATTAATATAATTATTTAAATAAAAAAAATTATATTTAAAAATTTATATTTTTAGAAAAAAAAGAAATATATATATATATATATATATATATATATATATATATATATATAT